>NW_015148990.1:570686-583014 GCF_001465965.1 Polistes dominula | reverse complement strand
AGTATATATATATATATATATATATATATATATACATTTCTTCTTCCGTTTTATTCTTTCTCGTAATTTTTTTTTCATTTGATTTCTTCTTATTTTTCTTGTTTTTTTTTTTTAATTTTTTTTTCGTAATAATCATCTTTCTCTCATCAACTTTTTTCTTCAACTTCTCCACCTCCTTCTTTTACGGCCAGTGCTACCGTGTATACTGTAACCACGCTACTCTCTCTCTCTCTCTCTCTCTCTCTCTCTCTTCTTTATGTAGTTTATGTACGTTCATGCAGGATGAATCACGCGAACTAGCTTGGCTACGACTATGACTAATTATATCTCTGTGTGGTTCTATATCGTTCGAGCGAATAAGAATAGCGGGCCATATAGAAAAAAAAAAAAAAAAAAAAAAAAAAAAAAAAAAAAAAAAAAAAAAAAAAAAAAAAAAAAAAAAACAAGAAAAAAAAGAAATAAAGAAAGAAAAAAAATATATGTGTATGTTGCAATAACGAGAGAAGATTATTTCGATAAGATTATACTTATGCTCTCAATGTTTTCTTTATTTTCTTCCATTTTTTTTCCATTTGTTAAATTTATGTTTTTTTTATCTTTTTTTTTTTTTTTTTAATATAAAAATCAAAGACAATCGATCATCGTTTTTCGATGATTTATAATAATAAAATAAAGAATTACGCATACGAAAATATAACAAACGGTTGAATAAGGAATAAAGTAGGGTGAATTGATTTGTATACTGGAAGTTAATCAAATTATTTGTACTTTTTTTTTTACTGTAAAATAACAGTAATTTTTACTTTGATTTTATTATAATTCTTGTTAATGTAATCTCGATAATAAAATAATAATAGTTTTAAATATTTCTTGAATAATAAAATAGTAAAGAATAATAAAAACGATGAGGATTGCTAAAATGTAAGTAAACATACTGTTATTATCGTGTTTGTGTGTATGTAACTGTAAAAATATGCAACTACAAAAATACGGCGTAATATACCGAATACTATTTTTTTATTCTAATAATAAAAAAACAATTTTTAATTTTATTTATGATTTAAAAAAAAATATATATATATATATTAAAGTACAAGTATCAAAATTACTGAAAATCAATTTGAATTAAAGTATACCCAATGTTATAGATAAAAAAAATAAAATTTAAAAAAATAAAATATGCACGTACTGAGTATAAAATTCTTTGAATAATTGAAAACATAAATGTAACGATAAGAAAAATAACAGAGAAGGTTATTTTAAAGTAAAAAGCGTAAAATGTATTTAACAAAACGGAAATGATTATAGACACAAAGTAGCATCGTTGAACTTTATTCCATATGAATTATATTCAAAGATTATAAAAAAAAAAAGGATAAAAAAAAGGAAACAAAAAGAGTACAACTTTGTTGCTAACGCCATGAAGAAAAAGAAGAAGAATATTACGGTCTTCCTGCGCACTTGGTGAACACGATGCGTATCTCGCAATTTCCAGGAAAGCTAATTGCTCGCACGCACTTGAAAGTTAGTTCGAGTGCGCGTGCGCGAATTAGTTCTTCTTGCAAACAATTCAGAAGACAAGAAAAAAAGAGAGAGAGAGAGAGATTAAGAAAAAAAAAATTAAAAAAAAAAAAAAAAACCTTGACGATTGGTTGAAGTTAATTTTTCAAAATGGAAGACTTCATCGTATCACTTCCAACCTTCATTCTTATAATTACATCGTCAATGTGTGTATATGCTTTTATGTATTTAACTATATATTTATATATAAAATTCTATACTACATATATATATGTAGTATATGTGTGTGTGTATATGATATAACTATACACCGCTAGTCGTGCTTCTTCCCTTGGTAAGCAAGCAAGCAAGCAAGCAAGCAAGTAAGTAAGTAAGCGAGCAAGTCAAATTATAGGTCTTCGAGAAACTCATTAAACGCATCTCCCGTTAGCCCTCTCAGACCGGCGCGGTTCTTCTTCTCTTACGAACAATGCCCTCTTCTTATTCTTACTTTTCTACATCTACCTTTTTTCTTCCTCTACTTTGAAACCCCCTACCACCCCTTTCTAATCTTCTTATTTCCTATCTTCTTAGATAAGTTGCCCAAAAATATTTCATTTATCGTTACATACAAATTATTCGAATTTTTTTATTGTAATATTTATGATTTTATGTTTTTACATTTGGTAGGTTGGAAAAGTATTAAGCTTTACGTATTAGAAATCATTTTAATTTTTTTTTTTCGTTTAAGCGAATAATAATAAAAAAAAAACGTACTTGTATATATGAGTAAGTTTCTGATTAATTAGTGAATGATTTTATTATAATTATTTATAAATCGTAAGTTAGTAAAATTCGTCTGATTTGATAGTATTTTATTTTAATATTTATAATTTTAAGTTTTTTTACATTAGGTAGGTTGGAAAGTTTTGAGCTTAACTTATAAGAAATCATTTTACTTCGATGAAATTTAATTTAATTTTATTTTATTTTATTTGTTAAGTTCAAATTTTTTCAATTCATCTTTGTATAAGATAAACATTATTATTTTAATAAAAAGGTACTAGTATATACGGGTAGGTTTATTGTTAATTTTTAAATGAATTTATTATATTTATTTATAAATCGTAAGTTAGTAAAATTCATCTGGTTTGATAAGCGTCAAAATGCTTAGGAACCGATATATGTGTTCATATAACCATATATAGTTACATAAAGTATATATATATATATATATATATATAGTTACGTACCTTCATACTGGCCTACATTTCTGCTCGCTCCCTCGTCGTTTCAGCAGATTTTGTATAATTAATATCGACAAGGCACGAAGTACAGTGGAAAGGAGAGAAAGAGAAGAGAAAAGTGAAAAGAGAAAAAGAGAGAGAAAGAGAGAGAGAGAGAGAGAGAGAGAGAGAGTGAAAGAAAGATAGCCAGTTAAAGTTGAAATTAAAACGACGATCAATTTCTCAGCTTTGTTGAGGTATATAGAAAAGGATACGCTTAAATCCTTCATCAAAGATATCCCCATTTATTTTAAGCTCTTCATAAGATCTTATTATAAATATTATCAAACGTCACGTGTTAAATTATATCGTAATATTATATTACTCTTTTACATATATAAATTTAGATTTTTACTAAATATAAATATTAACATATTTATGAATTTTTTATTCATTTAAAATCATTTCGATCAACGTTGTCTATTATTAAAAGACAAAATAAATTAATATTTAATAAAGGAAATAAAGTATATTCGAAAATAATTTGATTCCAAAAATATTATCATACGTCAAGTTAAAACGTAAGTATTGGTAACACAATTCTTGCACACGAGGAGAGTGGATTGAAAAGTTCGGAGATTATTTAAAACAAAATATATATATATATATATAGTTTTAACCGACAAAAGAATGGTTTATATGTTAGGTTTAAAAGTGGTTTAAAAAAAAAAAATGTTAAAAAGAAAAAATATTCGAAAATTCGATTAAAAAATATCAAACGTCACGTTAGAAGTTAACATTGGTTTATAACCTAATTTGTTAATTGTAACCCAATTATTATCACATTTCGATAGTTATTGAATTTAAAAAATCACTCCCAATCGGTTAGATTTTATCCGATAATAAAAAAATATCCTCAAAACAAAAAAAATGAAAAAAAGGAGCAAAAAGAAGTGTTCAAGAATCTTAAATATTACCAGACAAAAATGTCACTATGTTAAAAAAGTAAGACCTAATTTCTATATACAAAACGTCCAAGATCTATCTAGGATTTAGATGATTTTTGATTGGGTCGATAGATGATAAAAAATGCATTGTATTAAAACCAACAACAGATTCCAAGAGATCATATTGAATATTATCAGTGAAATGTCAAATTAACAGTAACAGTTAACCCTCTCCTTGCCACCCCTCAGAACTGTTACACACGGAGATCAAGAATTATAACGGATTGGAAAGACGATATATGATTGGTCGATCAATCGACTATACCAAATGTATATAAAAAAAAAAAAGAAAAAGAAATAAAAAAAGGATGAAGAGATAGATTTCGAATTCGATTTAGTGTTTAAGTAAAAGAGCGACGAAATGGACAAATAAACCGGATGACAAAATGAACGAAGAGAGAAAATAAGGGTAGAGAGGGACAAACAGGAAGAGACAGATATATATGTATATATATAAAAGGGGGACAGAGGGGTGGAGATAGAATGAGAAGAGGTAGAAATAATTATTCCACGAGTAGGTATGCGTATCGAACGAACGGAGTCGAGGTGAGGTCACCGAGCGGTTATCAGGCCACAGGTCCAATCAATTACGATGTTGTGCATGCAGCCTACCTACTGTACGTACCTGCCGTCGCGGCGGCGGGCGTCCCTGCACATCAGCGCAACTCCATCGGAAATCAATGAAATCCGCCAAAAACTATTCCGTTATTGATACACCGCGGTTTAAATAGCATCTCCAACAGTGCCGGCTGTTTCCTACCCGCGGCCATCGTACTTTCTCTACGGATTAAATCGTCCTCGTTTTCTATAACAACCAGACGCTATTATATTCTCTATATATCCCCTCCCCCCACTTTTTTATTTTTTTTTATACCCCTCCATTTTTTTAAATCCAATTTCTTTACCTTCTTCCTTTTTCTTTTTCTTTTTTTTTATTATTGAATCAATATAATAATTAATTAAGAAAAATATTTGTTACATCTGTTGGGAGACAAAGGGGGTAATTATTGAAAGATTTTCTTTTTTATTTAAATTATTTCATCTTCGTTTGTTTTAAGGATAATAAAATTAAATCGAATTTATAGGATTTAATTGCGTTGTAGTATTTGTTAAAATAATAATGATCAATTATTTGTTTTATGATATTTTTGTATAAGTCGAATAGTCAAAATATAGGATATGGTTATATTACACTGTTTGTTTAAAATATTAATTAATTAGTATTTATTAGTAAAATAAAATAAATCAATTAAATTTATAATTTTATTTGTAATTTCATTCACGCGTGTCATTTATATGCAAGTAAAAGAATATAATAAAATTCATCTGAACGTTCTCATACAATTTATTTAGAAATTAATTAATTAATCTAATACACATAAGCATAATTAAAGATTAATTATTCTCAATATTATTTTTATTTATACGTTAATAGTTTTAAAAACGAATAATTTATCTTTTAACGTTAATATTTGTTTTATAAAATTGTCTTTTAAAAACGAATACTTTAAATAGAAAAATATCTAGAAAGATATGATCGAATTGTACGTATTATAGTATAGTTCTTACGTTTTATCATTATATTAAATCAATTTTTGAATAGTGATAAAACGTTGAAACATATTATCGAGTCGATATGAATAATTTTCTTTCTTTTTATTTTTTTTTTGTTCACACAGCAGTCGGTTTCGCTTAACGAATACCTAACGACATGGCTACTGTTTTAAACCATATGTATCTCTCTCTCTCTCTCTTTCTATCTATCCATAAATATATAGATATATATATATATATAGGAATATAACTATAGAGTTCCCAGGTTGCATTATAAAATATCCACAAAGAGTTTCGCGCGATAACGCACGCCTGCGGCCACGATAAGTGATTTTATCTGCCCGACTAATTTTACACCGCCTATCCTGCCGTTTTCCCGCTTTTTCCACGCACCGTTGATTTCTCTCTTCCGAAACAACGATCCTCCACAAATGTCCTCTCAGATCCACATACTCTCTTTCCTTCTTTCTCTCTTACAATATTCCAATGAAATATAAAAAGAAGAAAAATAATACAGATATATAAAATAATACAGAAATATAAAAAAGACAAAATATAGATAAAAGATAAAGATATATATATATATATATATACATATATAAATGTTCAGATAGACAAAAAAAGAAAAAACCTGAATAAAAATGACCTATATACTTCTACATTTCGCATAATAATATATTATAATAATAAAACGTATTCAATACGTTTATGATTGCAACAAAATTTTAAATACTTTAAAGAATCCGTAATAATAATAATAATTATAAATCGTTCAACAATATCAGTAAGAAAAAATAATATATATATATAAAAAATTTTAATAAGATAAATAATAAATTACATATATTATTAAAAAATTAATTTCAAACGAAATTAACGAAAAACTTTTCAATTGCTATTACGATAGATATTCGTAGCCCTTTAGGAGAAAGGCTTTAACACTTCTCTCTTGAGCCGCAAAATAATCCAAAATAAGTCGGTGGTATCGATCGGTGGATATGGCAAAAAGAAAGAAAAGTCTCTTCTCTCTTTCTCTCTCTCACTCTCTCTCTTTTTCTCTCTTTTTCTCTTTCATAGTATAAGCGAGGGTGGCAGCGGTTGGCTACTAGCGTGTGTGTTGCAGTGCACGCTAACGTTGCCTGGTATAAACGTTGGATACACGCTGATGTTCGCTCCTAACCGTTCCAACCTCTTTTTCGCTCTCTCTCTCTCTCTCTCTCTCTCTCTCTCTCTCTTCCTTTTTCTTTCTCTTTCTCTCTTTCCTTGCAAACCCTTCGAGCTCACCACCCACCCTTTTACTCCACCACCCGTCTCTACGTCCGCTCTTATATTTCGTTTATCAGGCTTAACATGCGACTTCTCCTCCTCCTACCAGTCCGTTATTCGAGCTCGCTTGCGGTTTCGCGGAAAACGATTTCGAGCTTGCTTGACTCGGAAAAAGGGACTTTGGAGAGGGGGTAGGTGGGTCGGTGGGTTGGTGGGGCGATCTAAGGATGAGGAACCTTGGAAAATGAAAATTTGTGCCTGTTAAGAATAATTTCTTTTTATACATTTTCTTCTTCTTTTCTTACTTGTTTATTTTATTTTATTTATAATATATAAAGGGGTTTGAGAAGGGGGTAGGTGGGTAGGTGGGACGATTTTAGGACGAGGAATACTGGACAATGAAAATTTATGCTTATTAAGAATAATTTCTTTTTCTTTATTTTCTTCTCTTTTTTTGTTTATTTTATTTATCTAATGTTAATATGATTTCTTGATTATTTTATTTTATTTATTAAACAATTTTTTTTATATGTTTTTCTTTAATTTTATAAATCATTTCTTAAATCATTCAATGAATAAAAACATGAATTTAATATTCATAAAATGAAAGTAAATTACTCGTAATTGATTGACGATTTACACGAGATTGTTTGATTATTATAAGAGAAGGGGGTAGTGCAAGGAGTTTTGTAATTTTATAAAAATGTGTTTTTTTATAAAAAAAAAAAAAATAAAAAGGATACTTTATTTTGTGCCTTCCTCTTCCTTTTTCTTTATTTTAAATTTTTGCTTTTGTTTTATTACGATTAATTAAAAGAGAAAACAGGTCCGTTTGATAATTTATTTATTTCTCTTACGGTCGGTTTAATTTCAAATGGAAGAAACTTCATCCGTGGCGTTTTGGTTAAAGTGCGTAAAGTTTTGACCCTTCGACTAGTTCCTCCTTCATTCGCGAAGAAACTTTTTAAGGTATTACAAATCTTGAAACGTGTTGCAACTCTTTAAAGATGTTCAGATATCTCTTTCGGAAAAGAAACAGAATAAGAGAGAGTTTCTTCTTCAAGTTCTCTCTTTCTCTCTCTCTCTTTTTTAGTAAAAAGGAAGGGAAAGTTTTCGTCGTGTGAACTTCGAAAGAAAAACTCTTCGTATATCTTCGGCGAGTATATTGACGTTAAATAATCAAATTAATAACTAATCGAATCCTTGAAATAAAAACAAAAACAAAAAAAAACAAAATAGTCTCATAACAAATTTTTCTCATTTAAAAAATAATTATTGATCATCAACGGAACATCAATAAAAAATATCTTTTATTTTTGTAACAAAAAAAAAAAAAAAAAAAAAAAAAAAAAATCTCTATAAAAAATATAAAAGAAATACTTTTTTCTTATTATTATTATTATTATTTTTTTTTTTTTATCTAATATTGCATCAAAGATGCGATTATTAACACATGACATGAAAATTATTGTATTATAATTAGAATACTATAAAAAATTGATTTATTTAGATTCTTTTATGACATGAAATAATGATAGATAATTTTCTCGTGTAAAATATTATTCATATTTAATACAATAAAAGTGATGATTACTTACATTAATTGACATTGATTATTGATTATCGATCTAGACATACATATGATAATATTTTATTTTCGTAAAACTAAATCAGGAGATTAACTTGAACTGCTTTGGCACGGATAATGGAAAGATTACGAATTAATGGAGCGTAAAACGGTCTGGCGCACCGATGGCCGTCATTGCTGCCGCCACCGCCACCGCCACCGCTGCCATCACCGTTCTCTCTGTCCATTTTAAAACTTTAACCAAACGACACACGTCATGCGTAAGAAATTATTAACGATTGTGGCGCGAAAGAGCAAACACTAACGTAACTCTTAAAATATATCAGGCATCGATATCTCCTCAATTATTAATTCACATAACGTTCGAAACATTTACAAAATGGATATCTTCTATTTTAACTTTATGCAACAGTTTAACGAAAAGAACTGAGATAAGAACAATAATAAAAGACATATTGATAGATACAATTTTTATAATTTAAATATACTATTAATTGTGATCACAAAATTACTATAATATTAATAATTTGATTTTCTTATTTTTACAAACAAATATAAAAAGAATAACAAATATCTCTTAAACTTATTTTATCATACGTTTTCGTTTACCATATCTTGAAATGCTAAAACACATATCGAATGACAATTATATAACAAAATTAATTTTAATATATATTTTTTCTTTTGTAAGTAAAATTTTGATACAGAAAAATAAAACATTCTATTACAAACACGCGCATCCATTTATTCGTAACTCGTAGTACACGGATACTCTACTCATCCACACATGTATGCATGAATGCATACATTCGTTGCATACATATTTGGTTTAGGTAGAAGAACGTGTGTCGCATCGCATACGAGAGACATAAGAAGAGAGAGAGAGAGAGAGAGAGAGAGAGAGATAGATAGATAGAAAAAGACAGAGAAATATAGATAAAGATAGAAAGAGAAAAGGGGGGGAGGGCAAGTGGTGGGCGGATCGATATTAAAATAGTGACCGAATTCCAGCGTACCGCAACCTACCCTAACACCCTTGGTTTCACCCTTAAACTTCTCGTTCCTCCTTCTCCTCCGTCCTTGCTGCGTTTCGCATCCCCACTTCCTCCCCCTCAACCCCTTCTCCACTTCCTCTCTCTCTCTCTCCCTTACCTCTTTCCCTCTTTCCTTTGAAGATCGATGGCAAACTTTTGCTCACCCCTTTTCAGACCACCAGACGTGAACGGGGACGATGAGAAGATGGTAACTTTGAGAGTGTTGATTTCATTCCTATACTATATATCGATAAGTACCAGAGTTACAACTTCCAACTGAATGAGAATGAGAGAGAGAGAGAAAGAGGAATAAAATTTGTGAGAAAAGGATAAAAAGATGAGTGGGGGGGGGGACTGTTTGTTGCACGATTCTTACACGTGAGAAAAAGTAAGAAATAGTGAGAAAAAGAGAGACAGAGAGAAATAAATAAAACGCATAGACATGCTTGTTACGTTAAAGATAGAGAAAGAGAGAGAGAGAGGGAGAGAAAGAGAGATAGAGATAAAGAGATAAGTATTGGTTTCTCAGGAGATATTTTTCCCACGTCATTAGTATATCGTTTCTAGGTATTAGTAGGTATGAACTTTCGAGTTAGAGAGTGTCGTGATTGCCTCTGGTGTGTATACCGATCATCCTGTCTTTCTCTATTTCACTTATTTTTTTTTATCTCTTCCTATCTCTCTCTCTCTCTCTCTCTCTCTCTCTCTCTCTCTCTCTTTCTCTCTATCTCGCACACGTTTCTTTCTAACGACGACGCACTCGTCTTCTCCCCCACCTCATCCCCCTTTATCTTCCACTATCCCTCGTCGACACTGTTTTTACTCGTACCTCGACGAGGAGATTCTAAATTGCGACGTTTCCTCGGTGCAAAATACAAATTACGAATCGCGAAATATTTGGCGAGCCTTGCGAATATGTTTTCTCTCTCTTTTTCTCTTTCCATCTATCTATCTTTTTACTGTCTCGAAGGAATTTCTTTCTCATTTTAGCAAAAGCAGAGATATTTACAAAGATGTGTCCCACCTCTTTTGTTCTCTTTCTCTCTCTCTCTCTCTCTCTCATTTTGTTTCTCTTTAACTTTTTGTTGCTTCCTCTACTCTCTTTGTTTTTCCTTCCACTTTCTCTCTTTATCTGGAACTTTCGAACTGTTTTTTTTCTTCTTCTTCTTCTTCTTCTTCTTTCACTGTCATCCCCCTTTTTATTATTCTCACTATTTTCTTTCTCTTATTTATACTTTTTTTGAAAAGGTTTTTTTGGTCTTATCTCACTAGACATATTTTATTCTGAAGAAATCAAGAAGGGAAGGTACATAGGAAGAAAAGAAGGAAGGAAGGAAGGTAAGAAGGAAAAGACTTTGAACTCGGTCTCTTCTCGCACGTAAACATCTCGTATCTATAGCTTTCATTAAATTTTTTATTCGACTTTCCTACTCCCCCGTTTAAAACAAGGTCGACTTAGTTCCACCCTTTTTTTGATCGTTTTTCTCGATACTACTGTTACTACGTGATACTTTTTTTTTTATCTTTTTTACACGCCTCTTCTTTTTCTTCTTCTTCTTCTTCTTCTTTCAATTTCTTATCGATGTATATAAAGAAGAAGAAAAAAATCATAAACAATAATTGTAAGAAAAAACGAAAACTTTGTAAACAAAATAAATAATATTCATCTATATCAATATTTCCACTTATACATGGATCAAGTCTATTTTTATCTTTATTTCGAAACAATTAGTCTATTTGAAGATATAAATTAATTATTTCAAATATTTTAATATTTCTATTAACTTATATGCAATTTGATTATATAAATTTCTTTTTACGTAAATCCCACCAAAAAAATAATAATATATATTTACATGCTGTAAATGAACTTATAAACCATTTTCATAATCAGTCAATTATAGAAGTAATTTAATTTCAATTACGAAAAAATAAAATATCGATATATATTTCACATTAATCCAATTTTGCTTATAATAAATTATAACAAGAAATAAAATAGGAGTAGTATTTTTTATTGATGATTCATATAATATGTACATGCAACTAACAAAAAAAAAAAAAACAAAAAAAAAAACAAAAAAGAAAAGAAATAGATAACATTTTTCCAGATCTAACGTGTAATCAAACTTGTAGGGAAAGTCTAAAAACTATATCTCATACGTACATACATACATACGTCGTTTGTAGTATGCCGTCCAATCAAGGTCGAGGCTCGCACACGAAGGTGTATAGAAATCGAATGGTAGGAATCGAAAAGAAAAAGAGAAAAAAAATAACAAAAAAGAAGTAAAAGACCGTCGGATCCGTAAACGCACGATATCTCGCGAATCGATCGAAACTTGGTGGTTCTTGCACGACCATTTTCTTTATCCTTCTCTCCCCTAAACCACCCAACCACCCACCCCCACTCCTTCACTTCTTCTCTATCTCTCTCTTACTCTTATTCTTACTTTAACTCTTTCTTTCTCTATCTATCTTTCTGTTTCTCTCTCTATCAGTGTCTTCTTGAACATTTTCTATCTCTCTACTATCTGTTTCTGTTCTCTATCTATTCGTCTGTTCGATAACGATGGCCGTTTGACGCTTACTCCTTCCTACCTATAGAAAGGTCTCTAGTCGGTCTTCTAACTGTGCGCTAAAGAGGCAGTTTAACCTTTTACGTTGTAAAAGGTATATAAACGGGTCGCCATGCTCCGTGTTTCCCACGCGTCGCCGGATCTTCCGCTCTGTCGAAGAAGGGCTAGAAGAAAAGCCCTTTTATTCGATTCTACCCAACACCTCCTCATTTCTCCTTCTTCTTGTTTTACCCAACCTCATCCTCATACTACTCATCCTCATTTTCCTTCTACTCCTTCTTTTTCTCTTTTTCTAACGATTTACTTCTTTCTTTTTTTTTTTTTTTTATGTATAAGTAGAGTAAAGTATAAAAAGATATATCGTTAAGGTATCGAATTAGATAGAACCCATTAAAGGTTTATAAATTTGATTAAATATTTTACTTGAATTATTTTATCTTATCAATGATTCTCAAGTAATATTATAATATATTATAATAAAGATTAATTGTATTTTTTAATTAACGTGCATTATGTATAGATAATTGTAACAACTTATGTTAAGTTTAAATGGTAATTTATTGTATAATTAATA
>NW_015148990.1:555873-568756 GCF_001465965.1 Polistes dominula | reverse complement strand
AAAAAAAAAAAAAAAAAAACGATAATAAAGTGAAAAAGAGAAAACTATAAATTTATCTATTTACAATAGAACAAGCGTGAAAATAATAACGTGTAATATAATATTACTTTTAATGAAATGAAACAAACATCGAAATAAAATAATTGTACTTTTTAATTAAAATTTTACTTATGTTAATGTATGTAGTTAAAATGTTAACACTTAAGCAATAATATACATATATTATACATTATATTAACAATATATATATAATAAAATATACAGTAGTATATAATATATATACATTATATATTATACATACAATATAATTATAACATTAATTTAATATTTATATAAATTATATTATATAATTTAATATTATATTAAAAATATATTATATTAAATGACATAATATTTAAATATATAAATATATTTATCTATTAACTTATTATCTTATAATATACTTTAATTTTGTTAATTTTTTCCCCCTTCACAGATTCGAAGTTAAAATTTAATAGGAAAGAGGAAAAAAAAAGGAATACGATCGATATCCGTTCGATATAATGCGACTCTAACGACCTTTTCGATACCCAACTATTG
This sequence comes from Polistes dominula, assembly GCF_001465965.1. Next base: position 568,177 of record NW_015148990.1, on the reverse strand, counting down.
CGTAGAATACCATAGAATAGTATAGACCATAAGAACTGATCGTCTTATGGACAGACGTCAGACTAACATTAGTATTCGAGCCTTGCGATAATATTAATGCGTTAGCATGCTATATAAGGAGAAAGAAAGAAAGAGAGAAAGAGATAGAGAGAGAAATAGAATTGACGTTTTACAAGAATCTATGAAGGCCCTATGACTATGATGATAGATACTTTTCTTCGATAGATGGATACGCACCGAAAGACCTACGTTATCGATCATTTCATACACCCAAGGAAAACTTTTTATTCATTTTTTCTATTCTTCTTCTTCTTTTTTTYTTTCTTCTTCTTCTTTTTCTCATTCTTTCATCTATTCATGCGTCCAAGTATGTCGTCTTTCTACGATCATTCTTCATATTACGTGAAGTATATCATATTTTATTATGGACATGATAATAATTATAAAATAATAATATAATTATTATTATTATTAGTATTATTATTTATAATATGAGAATTGGAAGAAGAAAAAAAATAATGTATGATAAAATTACATCCTACGATCGCTGGACATATTTATGTTTCCTATATATATATATTTATTTATTTTTTATTTTTTATGACGTTAGATATTTAAATAGAATAATACGATAAAGTAATTATTTATATCATTTTTTTTTACTATTATGTAGGTGTTTAAATAATCGATGAGACTATAGCATTCTTCGATCGTTTTTTTTTTTTATAATTATTATGTTGATTTAGTTGTTTTAAGTATTTAAATATATGGGAAATTTAACATATGCGTATTGTAAAATAATAATTATTATTATTTCTAATGTAAGTGTTAAACAATAAAAAAACGATGAAACTTCAATGTCTTATTATTGTTAATATTATATTTTGTAGAAGTCGCGTATGCATATAAAAAAAAAATAATAATAAAATAATTATTATTATTACTACTTTTAAAATAGGTGTTGAAAAAAAAAAACGATGATACTTCAGCATCCTATACGATAGTTTTAAATAATTATTACGTAGATTTATTTTTCATGTATTTTTATTAACACTGGATCTACGTACTAAGCCAATTTGACTCATTAAAAATTTAATTACTATACATATAAAAAATTAAAATATTATTTTTTAAAAATATATATTGGTTTTCAGTTACGTAATGAAATATACGTAGATATTAATTCCTCCCTTTTTACTCAACCCTTCGTTCAAACAATGTTTTGTAAGTTTTTTTTAACTGGTGAACAAAACATTCGTAAATCTAGTGTTTAATTTCACATATGCATAATAATAAAATAAGAATTGCAAAAAAAAAAAAGAAGAAATAATTGATGAAATTTTAGTAAACAAATATTTTTGTTAAATATCATATTACATTCGGGATATGATTTAACCGTTGACTTTTTTCGAAATACAATAAAAAGATAAAAAGAAAGAAATGAAAAGAAAAAAGAATGAAGAAAGGAATAATAATGATGACAAAGTTCCTGAACTTATAAGAATCGTTGACAAGTTTTCTTTTATTAGATATTCCGGTTTACAATCGTACAGTCGACTAATAAACTCCGACTTCCTGTCCGTTGTAAAGAATATCTATGTATTACATATATATATATATATATATACATACATACACTGTACTTGTATATATATTACATATAGGTATCTACGAAGACTCATTCAGTATGGATAAAAGTGAATCGATAATGATACGCACTCGAGAAAAATGGCGTACCGTTGGCAAGCCCACTCTCGTTCACCCTTTCACCCTTTTCACCCTCTCTTTTTTTTTCTCTCTATCTCTCTCTCTCTCTCTCTTTTAACCTCGATGGTGGTACGCGTCGTGGTGGTGCAAACCCCCTCGTGGGAATAGCGACGCGGCGCGTCGAACGTTCCGACAGATAACCGCGTTACGATTTACCTCGAAACCGGTGTCAGTTTCGTTCGAACATAATGGCCGTGCATGTCGATTTCGTAATGCATCGTTGAAAATCGAAAATCCTATTATATCTCTTCTTCTATCTTTTCTTTATTTCTTTCTTCATTTCTTTATTTCTTTCTATTTTCTTTTAGGTTTTTTTTTTTTTTATTTTTATTTTTTTGTATTTCTTTCGATTTAAAAAATCAGATCAATTTTATAATCAATCGTACAATTTATGTAGATAGATAGATCGATATTTAAAATTTTAAACAAACGTATCTCTTTGATATTTAATTTGAATGTACAAAATAAAGATAAAGATAAAGATWAAATCTATCTATCTCTTTTTTACTTGATAATTAGTTTAAATACAAATTAATTTAAATATCTCAATTAAATGCCCCATGGATAATTAACGTTCACATTAAAATCGTTTCATATATAAGGTATTTATGAATATGTTTGCTCCCAAAGGTCCCTAACAGTTAGAAAAAAAAAATAAAAAGAAAATATATCGCAAGTTTCAAGTCTTTATTTAAATGTTAAACTATACTGCACAATGATGCATCTTTCCTTATTAAATAAGACATGGTTTTTGGTATTAAATAATCAATTATTTATTTAAGCTACAAATTAATTGTTCGAAAAAATTGAAACTCTGTAGACTTTATTCTTTTAACAGTAGCTATATCTGAGAATTTGTACAGATTTTTGGCTAATATAATTCTAGAGTTGCAGATGAAAGATTACGTTGCATAATTTTTTCATTCATCCCTTTTCTTATCAAGTTTTGTAACGATGATTTTTCGAATATCCTACATTTTTTTCTCGTATGATAGAGATAAGTCGTATGTTAAAATCACATTCTTTTGAGATGTCTGTCATAAATGTTATAAGTATAAACAAAAAAAAACAAGTAGATCCAATAAAGTCTTAAATCTGAAGCAGGAATGTTAATAAAAATTAAACATTTTATTAACAAACATATTTATAAAATCTTTTGTAAACCTGTGCAAATATTCAATGTTATATTTAGTGTTTATATGTGTGCCTTTTGGCAAATCTTTCGAACTTTTTAATCTGTCATCTGTATACTTGTTGCAGCGGATTTTGTTATCCCGTTAATTTCAGGTTATTGTTTCAATTAATTTTCTAACGTACACCTTCTTGTTATAAATCAAATGATAGCTACGTGCAAAGATTTTTATACGTGAGTGTTTTCATATTTTACTTTTTTTTAGCTTTCTGAGCGTGGGAAGAGTTACAGTACGAATTCGCATAACTAACCTTTTAACCTTGTGGCAACTTTTTTTATCTTCTTTATATACGTCAAGGCGAGCACTATTTCTTTTAAGTATAAGCATATAAGCATATAGAAATACTATAGAAAGAGTGAGAGAGAAGGAGTAAGAGAGAGAGAGAGAGAGAGGAAGAATAAGAAAACAATACACTCAACATATAAGCTATTATAAATGTGTATTTATATTTGTAGGTATTTCTCGAGTCGACGACAAAACGTAAACAGCCGATAACATAGGTATAATAGCCGAACGTTCTACACTCAGAAAGTCTCCTCTACCAAGTTTACATAGTAACGTATCTCCTATTCGCCTTCTATCCTTCAACGAGACAACATAAACGAAAATGAGACGTATTAAATTATTTAATAATTTTATTTCTTACGTTATCGTTTTGATTTTAATAGTTTAAAAAGTTTTTCATTACATAGAATGATATAAAAACTGGTTTATTTTTTATGTTATTCTTTATTCAATTTGCTGATATAATTACTGTTTTATTTAGACAACTTTAAAGATTTTTAATGAATATTTTTACTAACATTACATACTTGGTATGTAATTTAACAAGCAAATATATATATATAGTTGCATACTTTGATAAATTCCACAAATATTTAATAACTTTAACTTTTAATTATGTCAAATCTCGTAGATTATTAAATTATTTCTTTCTATTTACCATTAAATATTATTGATAAAATATTCAATGGTTTTTATGTGTGCCTTGCCTTCAGAAATGATTTATAGAAAATATTGTAATATAATCTTTAGTATGTTTTAGCTTTTTAAAATTTTTATTTAATTTTATTTTATGCATCGTCATCCTAAGGGTAGGATACCCATCTTGCAATCATTCATGAAGATTAAAAGTGAGTATATTTTCCTATCATACATTTCTATGATAATTTCAATGGGTTTTTATTACGACGATGATATTAATTGTTCTTTTTCTTTTTCTGTTTCAGAAAATCATTGCAATCGTGCGTGTAGGCAATGAAATACTCGTGTGTTGTATCGCATTAAAATATAATATTTTCGTTTGTTCGATTAAGAAACTGGCAAGTTTTTTTTATTCGGTTTAAACGTGTGCTCATCGTCATCCTAAGGGTAGGAGACCCATCATGCATTCATCGTGCATTCATCAAAGTGAATATATTTTAGTATTAAATAATTCCTCAAAAATTGTAATACTTTTGTGTAATAGTAATGATATTAATAGTATTGTTTTTTTTATTTCTGTTTCAGATTGCAATTGCCCATATGTGGTAACCAAAGCAGTGGAGTTATAGTGGTATCATCAAACTGCGTGCAAAGCAGTTTTTGAATTAATTGTATAATCAGTGATCGAGCGAATAATAAGTTAAAATCAAACACGAATTAGAGTCAGTGTTGTTCGTCGTATAATAAAATTTCGGTTTTGCGATAAGAAACTTACCTATAGTTTCTTATTTTCGTTTATACCGCGTTTTTAGATTCACGCGAGGTGCATTACCATGGTGCAATAGAGCTGCATCTCATTGAAATGTATTGTAAGTACTCATTTTTATTTACATTTTATTCGATTTTATTTTATATGATTTCGAATAATATTCCAGATAACTTATCGTTTTGTTCTATTTTATTTTACAGATATAACCATGGATTCTCGTTCTTTCGAAGATGTCGGATGAATTCTTCGATGGATCTTCGATGGATCTTCTTCAATAGCAAATCGAGTATCATCTTCCATAGTCAAACTACAATACTTGCTGCGAAGTAGGAGTGTTTTGGAGCCATCATAGAACTTCTTAAACCGTGAGTTTTTATTTAAAGTCCCTCCAGTGCTCAATCATGCCGAGGATGAAAGGTCCTAATCGGCACGAGTTACTGGTTGTAATTATTTCAATAAATTATTGACGAGCACATGAGTAATTCCTTTTTAGGWGTTACTCATRAAMATTGTATATTTTATTGTATGTTTTATTATTAGTTCAGAATAGGTTTTCTTGTCTCATCGATAAAATTCATTTAATTCATAATGCAATTAATAAATGCACTCTCTTTTTTATTACGTGTTTTGTTCGTGGTCAGTAGTGATGAAATCGAGCATTAATTTATTCGTTTTCGTCTAGAAAGGCATGTAATAAATGTCTTACATGCATTGTTTCGTACATAGTCTATCTAATGAGATTAATTTTGATATGTCGATATTTCGATATTTTAAATAAATAAGCAAGAAGACAAACTTATTCGCAACGGATAGACTTTGGCAGTTAAGTGGCGGTTCAAAGCCCAGTTCTTTCATTAAAACAGCCAACTTAATGAAAGGAGTCGTCCGAGGTTTTGAAATATATTAATTAAATATATTTAAAAATATTTAAAGTTATTATTTATGAAGTAATTTGTAAAGTCCTTAGATCGCTTTAGATGAATTTTTATTCAAATGTATTTATGTGTTTATGTCTTAATCATATTTTTTAGATCAAGATTTTCAGCTTCTAATATACTAATCTCCTATTTCTGCCCCCTATACTTTCTGCGTTCTCATCTATGCGTGTGCCCAGGTGTTACACGTAGCGTGGGTTAAGTTTTAGTTTTTTCCCCTATTGGCGGCTGTTATTGTACTAGTGATTGCACGATGTACTTTATACCTGTGTGTGCGTATTAGATAGTGTGGACTGTACATCGTTTCGCGATATATTTTTTATTCATTTAATACATTATTAAATATCTGAAGTACTACTTCTACATATCACGTGTGATGTGAGAAATACGCGTTTTTGTATTCTTATATTTATATTAAATATTTCTCATTTTTTTGATAATCGTCTGCATAATAGAGTTACTACATTTATATGTGGAAACTTTGATATACTTGTATATTACTAGTATGCATATATATATACTAGTTTATACTTGTATTTTTGCTTTAGTTTTTTATGCAATAATCATTAACCTTGGCAGTCGATTACTGGAAACAGTACGTATACCCATTAGCATATAAGTTTATAAAGTGTGGTTGAACTAGGGTGTCAGAGGTGCCCCGGGGCATGCTTTCTAGTTTAGGCTTTTGCACCCTGGTGGTATGTGTGAGAACCGTGGAGTGAGTGGGTTGGTATGTATGTTTTTTCTTAAAACGGGTAAAAATATGGGTAATAGGCAGGCTGGTAGTATACTTCTTTGAATGAATGTGAAAACTTCAATTTTAAGTAGGTAGGATCCAGGGAAGGCTTTAGACTTCTTGCTTCCACTCCGGAGTGATAATTCTGCCTCCTGGTTTATACAGAATTGTTACAAAATTTGATCATCTCATTCTATTATGCTTGAATTGTTCATTTATTTCATAACTATTCTGTGATCTTTATTATGTATCATGGAATCAAAGGTTTTTGATTCTTTTCCATTTGATATATTATGTATAAATGCATTTCTGAAGGCACACATATAAACACCAAATATGAAATATTTATAATATATATATCATATTGAAAAAAAAATAATTCTGTTAATTCTTTAGAAAATTATAACGAATAAATTATATTATATATCACAGATAAGTGTACATGTATACGTATATAAGCTATGGTTACGCAGGGGTATATAAGTTAAACACACAGGTCCCTTTGGCGGTGTTGGCAAAGAACGCACCGTCGATCTTGCAACAAATCTATTTCCACGACGTGCAAAAACAGAAGACACGCCGTGCTGGATAATGAACTAATCTAGGGAGCTTCGTTGAGAAGAACGACTCTTGGCTGCTGGAAAAAGAACCAAAGAACAAGAAAGACAAAGACAGAGAGTCCAGAAAGTCCAAAGAGAGAGAGAGAGAGAGAGAAAGAATGAAAGATAAAGTAAGAAAACGAATGAGTTAAAGAGAGAGAGAGAGAGAGGGAGAAAGAGAGACAGAAAGAAAGATGAAAGAAACGAAGCAGTGGACGAGAAAGTGGTCGGGGTGTAGAAACGCTTGAGGGGGGGGGCGGGTGTAAGGGAAAGGGATAGGGGAGAAAAGGACGAAAGACTTTTGCCGTGGCTTAATAACATGACTTTTTCCCAGCAGCTTCAAGTAAACGTTCTAAAAAGAGACAGAGAGAGAGAGAGAGAGAGAGAGAAAGAAAAAAAAGCAAAGGAAGTTTACGAACAAAGAAAAGAGAGTAAGAGAGAGAAAGATGGTTTAATAGAATATAAAGAAGAGATAAATAGAGATACCAAAATTGTAAATTTGTATGTAATACATGATGACGCGAACTTTGGCTTTTAGCCGAGCCCGATCGTTAATCCTCACTAATCAGTGAAACATGTCCGAAGTTTTGCTACGACGAGAACAAAAATGCAACGCTTTGCGAATCTTTTATAAATGTGAACGTTTCATAGGGATGTGTTTGTGTGTGTGTAGTATTTTTTTAATTGTTATTTTTGTCCTGTTTAAATTGGGGTTTTTTTTAAGTGAAAACTTCTTTAGAATGGATGTGATTTCAAAAAATGTAACGCAGCGGTAGACGGCCATGTAACAGAGCGGCGGGCGTCTATGAAACGGTCACGATACAAAATAAGAAAAGAAAAAAGAGACGAACATATAGGACTGAGCCTGCGAGAGAATGAGACAGAATATAGCTACACAGTTTTTCCTATTATCGGTCTATGATTCGTAGTCCCTACTCCTGGTTACAAAGCTTTGTATAAGTGTGTGAGTGCACAGCGCCACACCGCACCACACCGCACCGCACCGAAACGCATCGCACCACACCGCACAGCATTCCGCATTTCGCATTCCGCTCGTAAACGAGCCTCGTGAAGGAGGCTCTTTCCCGAGGCTCGTTCACTTTTCGGAAATACCCTACGAACTTTTTGGAAATACCCTACTAACTTTTCGGAAATAATCTACGAACTTTTCAGAAATAACCTATATATGTATATAGATTATTCTTATATGAAAAGTTCGTAGGTCCGGTATAACGAGATATGATCAAGTGCACGCGTACTTTGCGAAAATTCAAAGTCGATTTTCTCGAAAACAAAGCCTCAAACGAAAACATTTTATTCTCTATTTTCGATTTATTTTTTTCATGTAGAATCACCCTCTTTTCGCTTGTACTACCAGTTACAGATCACCCTGTATATATTCGTATATATGTGTTTGTGTATTTATAGTTATAAAACGATATAGTTCATCTATGTCATCGAGATCGAATTTAATATAAGATTAGAGAGGGATGAGTCATGGCTTTATCAATACCGAACGAGGAATAATCGTTTAACACGAGGAAAACTCAACCTGGATAAAAGTTAATTGAGCTGGTGCACCCGCGTTACCTTCCCTCCCTCCCTCCCTCCCTCCTCCCTCCCTTCCTCCCTCCTTCTCGGTCTTAACAGTATCGATACTAATGTTCAATATTTTCCGCCAATATCCGAGCCAATATCTCCGCAAAACCTAAATTTTAACATGCCAAGCTGGATTCGTTAACGGTTTATAATCATCTTTAAAACTTCTCCGATGTTTAGATTTATTTTCTTTTTTTTTTAAACATATCCATTTATAAATTATATACACATACATAATATAGTGGGTGTGCGTAAATTACAAACATTATTTAATTATTTAAATATTTACTTATTATTAGAAAATGTTTTACTTTGAAAAAGGGGTGACTACTGCAAGGTACATCATTTTGTTTTCCTTTTGTTGTTAAATAAAAAATCAAGTACAGATGTTCCTGTACTTTACTTTAAACATTACACGTATACTTATAAGATATTTGTGTTTTTATTTGTTTTGTTTTTTCAAAAAAAAAAAAAAAATTTATGAGAAATTTTTCTGCCAAATATTGCGGAATGATCAAACGAATTCAACTTCGTGGTATAACATAAAAATCGAAAAGACGAGGATAAGTAGATATATAAAAAGGAAAAAAATAAATAAATAAAAGAAGAAGAAGAAGAAAAAGAAGAAGGATTTCTGACGTTAACTCGACTGAAGCGATTCGTGCGTGCGTGCGTGCATACGTGCATGCGTGCATGCGTGCGTGCGTGCGTGCGTTGGTTCTCTGTCACGCACGTTGGTAAAGAAAAAGAAGAAGAATAAGAAAAAGACTAAGATAAAGACTAAGAAGAAGAGGAATGGAAAGGTAAGGTGAGGAAAGGTGAGGAAAGGAACGAAGGTAGATTCTATCTATCCGAAGTGGCCACGCCATTAACGTTGCCAGGACTTGGAGATGATCCTGGACAAGAAAAGAAATAAATAAAATAAAATGAAATAAAATGAGAAAAATATAAAGAAAGATACAGCATAATGTACATAACGTTACGTATTTCAAACGCGTGAAAACATATGTGTGTAAGAACACGTGTGTAAGTTTATGTGAGGTGTATCTTTTTAACAAAGTATTCGAAAAGAAAGATATAACTTTTTCGATTAGATTCGAGACAATATACCTAGTCGTAGTATATTATTGCATTTCATTTCAGTTAGTGAAAAAGCATGCTTTTAACTCTACCGAGTTTCCGATGCGTGGAAATAAGTATGAAAGAAAAGAAGGACGATAAAATGAACCATACGTATGTAGGTAACATACGTATAGCTCATGAAAGTTTTTATTTTACAAGGTGCTAAAAGTCTTGTTCTTCTTCTTTTACTTCTACTACTTTTTCTTTGTATTAATCTTTAATATCATTTTTTGTTTATTATTTCAATCATTTATTATTTAAAAAAAAAAAAAAACGTTTATTTTCTTTTTTAAAGATATAAAAAGTAGTGATGTCACGTATGAACAATATTTTATTGATTTTGTTGGATGAAATATTTTATTGATATTTTTTATACATTTTATTTTGTATATTCTTAATTTATTTATTTTTTATTTATTTGTTTTATAAAATACGATATTTTTTTGAAATGATTTTAAGTTGTTTGTAGGACATTTTATTTAACAAGGTTGATATATTTTCCTTCTTCTTCTTCTTCTTCTTATTTTTCTTAATCTCATTTTTATTATAATTTTGATATTTTGTATTTATTTATTTATTATATATTTTTATATTTTCTATTATATTTATTATATTTTTTTTATACTTTTTTATATATTCTTTACATTTATATATTTATGTATTATTATATTTATATATAAATATATAATACATAAATTTATTATGTATAATATAATTATGAATGTATTTATTATAAAAATATATTATATATATATATTAATGTATATTAATTATTATATAATTAATTTTATATATAATATATTTTTATTATATTTTAAATATTTTTTTGTATATATATTTATTTCGTATCTTTATTTGTATAATTACTTTTCCTTTTTATTTGTATTTTTTTTTTTTCTTGAACAAGGTAGATAAGTATATGTCATACGAACGGCATGTAACATTTGTGACAAGTAAAGCTAGTCGACGATATGCGTGTCCATGTAAGATTAGCGGAATGAGTTCTACGGGCTAATGCTTTTCCTTCTTTTATGGTGTGCCGTATAATATGTAACTATCTCCTTCTACATGCACGTGTAATATATCTTCAACATAGTAAGTAATTAGGTACTTAGATAGTAATTAAACTATCTACAATATTTCCAAGTATCCGAGATTACAAAGTCATTTTGTTTATGGCATTCTTTAATCGTAACAATTGAATAAAAATTCTAATGAAAATTTTAATTGATGACTAATATAATAATAATAATAATAAAAATATTAATAAAAAAAAAAATAAAATATCTTTAAAATATATTATAATATATTATAATATCTTAAAATATATTAATAAAGTTGCAAAGTTTTTCCTTGTATTTCTTTATATACGTTTATTGTTTTTTTTTTTTTTTTTTATTATAAAAGTAAAATAATAAAATCAGATTAAAAAAAACCTTGTCATTCTATCATTTATTATTCATTACTCAACTATACGTTCGCGCATAATTGAAAAATGATGACAATCAACTAAAGTATTCATTCGATGTCGTTAACATTCTATTATCATTCTATTTATTTTCTAACGACGAAACGAGGAAGGAAAATAAAGCAGAAGAGATAGAGGGAGAAAAAAAACTAAAAAACAGAGACACGTGTCAATCCAATTATTAAAAGAACTGTTAAGACAAGGTTAACTGGAAAAACTGGCGTATTCTTTGCTTTGATAAAACACGTGGTTCTATGTTTTATAATAATTATGAATCAACTTTATTCAAACATTTCTTATCGTACGATTTAAAAAATATGTAAATTATTTTACTAATGATACCATAATCTGAAATAATATTTTCTTTTTATTGGTCAATCTATAATTTTAAATTAATATTGTAAAAATATGTTTTCACAAATTTTTTCTTAGATTATATTAAAAAATTTGTATTCACATTTTATTTATTTAATAGGATATTTTACAATTTTATTAAATAATATTAATTATATTTGTTTGATTATAAATAAGAATTATGAAAATATTAATGTGAAACAAATATATTTCAATATTAATAACTATATTTAGATAAAAAATATTAAAATTATCTATACCAATTATTAAACACTAAAATATCTCTACTTCTTTAAAAAAAATATTTAAAAATAGTAAAATGAGATTAAAGTATGTATGTGAGAGAAAGAGAAAAAGTATAATGCAAAATACAAAATACATAGAATTATTGTTGATACGTTAATAAATTAAACATCACAAATAATTACTAAATAATTATAATTATTAAATAATTAAAATACAATTTTTAATAATCCCGTAATGATAGAAGTAACACACAGCACGTTATTTTGACAACTCAATTTATCACCATATATTCACAATTATGTTAAATACCTTTTTGTTTATTTAATTTATATATATAACATTTGCCATTTATTTTTTATTATTAATCGAAATAAATAAATAACTTTATTTAAATTTCGAATCGTCGAAGGATATTTTTATCAAAATCAAAAACCTCTCGCGAAGACGAATAAAAGCCCTATGTTATTCGCGTTATTACCAGAACGCAAAACATTGCATAATTTTTCGTCGTTATGCAAGAAAAGAGCGTCGGTGCCATTATGCAATAAAGATGGAGAGGCCGTGCGTATTATCAATCGTTAAAAAAAAAAAA
>NW_015148990.1:527462-552572 GCF_001465965.1 Polistes dominula | reverse complement strand
GCGGCGAATCGCCGAATAAATTTTTTATCGTCCTCGTCGACTAGACTACTCTCTCTCATTCTCTCTTTCTCTTTCTCTCGCACGTTATTTTTTATCTCATTCTCTCTGGCCTCCCACCCCCCCCCTCATCTATCCCATCTTTCGCTCACTCTCACTCTTTCTGTCTCTTTCTTTCTCTTCAAACTTGTACCACACTTTTTTTCTCTCTCTCTCTCTCTCTCTCTCTTTTCCATTCCCGAATTCTAACGCGCGTTTTCCATCCTCGTTTTATCGTCCTCTACTCGCCCCCCCCCTCTTATCCACCCTTTTCCCCCACATTCAACTCTGTTTTACTATCTCTTTCTCTTTCTCTTTCTCTCTTACTTTTTCTCGCGAACGAATACGTCGCATCCCTAGGGTCATTTTCGAGCACGTTAAACGTCCCTACGGAATTCTCATACCCTTTTTTCCTTCTTCTCTCTTTTCTTATCTCTCTCTCTCTTTCTCTCTCTCTTTCTCTCTCTCTTTCTCTTTTTATATTTTTTTCTTTTTCTCAAGTATGATATTCACAAATTTTCTATTTTTCATTTCTATCGTCATCGTTAATCGTTACTAACGATTAATATTATTCAATTTATTTTTTTTTTGTCTTTTTTTTTTTACGTTTAATTAGTTAACTGTGGTGTCCCGTTTGAGAGTGCGCACCGTTTTGTGTCGCTAGAATCGAGCTATGACGAGTATACTCGTCAATCACAGAGTAAATTGCACTGATAAGATATTGGATGAAAAAGATAGGTTTATTTTATAAAATTGACAATTTTATTACTAATATTTACTCTTATTTGATTAACATAAACATATATCACATACAACAACATACAACAAATAATACATTACATTTTAGGGGTAATAAGTTCCTTCATCAATTTTGTTATTCTTCATTTCTTTTTCTGCGAATTTTTATCAGATAATATAATTAATCGATAAAGAATATTTTATTTAATAGATATATCATATTATTATAGTTCGAGTTAAAAGTAAGCTTAGAGTCCGTTAAGATCTAACATAAGACGCTTTTAGCAAGTAAGCTTTATCCTTTCGTAGATATTCGTGTATCGTCGTATATTTTCCGCGTGGAAAAGGAAAGGTTCGTTCGCACGGTCTCTCGCGGCGATAATCTCTGAAAATTGGCGCGATGTACAACACCGGTACCACCTCTGACACTACATACACACACACACACATACATATACCAATAACACCCTACCATACCACATACATAGATGGGTTGTTTTCAGAGTTGAGGGAAAAATCTACGCTTAAATTCTACCTTCCACCTTACATATTTCTCTACCACATACAGGTATATGTACATTTATATGGACGCACGCATGTAAATCTATGTATATATATGTTAACCTATGTATTTATCTATGTATATATATATATATAGGTGCCAATTCATATATGTATACAAGTAAGACCATATATTTATCTGCGTACGTATACGTAAGTTCATCTATGTATATATGTATTTAAGTCTATACATACATGTATCAATGTCTTATGTATTTATTTATATAAATGCATGTGAGTTTACATATGCATGTATTATAACTTAATGTAATGTATCTATGTAAATGCATGTAAATCTATATACATATCAATGTATATTTGTAGTAATATAGTAATAGTATATATAAACACGTATGTTATATGTGAAGATATAATAGGGTATAAATGTGGGATTTTTTTTTATAAAAGTATTAGAATGAAAGATACAAGAAAACACAATTTAAGAGGTAAACACACATACACAAAAATAGATATATATTAAAAGATATTTAATTTTTATTATTTAAGTATTCAAAGGTATACACACATATGTATAGATTTGAATATATTTAAGCTAGGTATTTTTTCATATACACACACAGTTATATACACGTATGTATGTTATATGAGAGGATATGTAAAGGAATAAATGTGAGGGATTTTTTCTTTTTTTACGAAAGTATTGGAAAGAAAGATATAAGATGTAACACATAAAGAAGTACACACACACACACATATATATATACATATACAAAGATGGAATAGATGGAAATCGTCGATCGTGTGCGAAACGATGCGAGCCTCCTCCTGGTGCCTACCGACGTAGGTTCCGCAGGCAGCAGGTATTTACAGAGTCGAACAAATAGTTCCCGGGGCCTCCTCTCGTGACTACTACTGTTTTCAGTTCGTGGTCGACTTCGATCGACCTTTGATCGATCGTGAATGCACGTTTAATCGAGCGTGCAGAAGCAACGCGGCTACGAATTCTCCTTTTTTTCTCAGTTTTTTTTTTCTTTATTTCTCTCTCTCTCTTTCTCTCTTGACTGTTTTTCTCTTTCTCTTTCTTTTTTATAAGAGCAAGAAGATCGTGTCACGGAGTACCAGGAGCAGCTAACTCTCTTTGGTCTCATTCGAAATACCACCTATATATCATCGGATCTTCTTCTTATTCTTCCTATTCTTCTTTGTGAGATATTATTTTGTTTAAACAAAAAAAAAAAACAAATCATTGTGATGTTTACTATAAAATAATGTAGAGAGTGCACTTTTGAGAAATCTTATTCAACATATTTGCAGTCAATTTACCTTTTCATTACTTGTGTTTCTTTTTATCTGTTTTTTTTTTTTTTATTATTTTTTGAAGATTTTTTGTTGAATTAATTTAGTTTCAAATAATGTGGTATGTGAAATAACTGATAAACTCATCTTTTTTTCTATTTTGATTGATGTTAGGTCACTTTCATAATTATGTGGGTACATTTATATGTTATAATTATTTAATTTAAATTCATAGAAATTATTTATTAGATTTGTAATAATTACAAATTATTTCAAATATTTTTCATTAATTATTTTAAAGATTACTAGAAATGTTCAAAAAATCGACTATAATTTTGTAAATCTTGAACATATAAATAATTTAATGAATTTCGATTAAATGTTAATATTAATATCGGAACATATTATATTAAATTATTATTGATAAAGATTCACGAATATTCTCAATAATTATTACGATATCACGTAGAGAAGTGAGATGTTAATTTAAATAGGGAGAAAAGAAAAAGAAAGAAAAAAAGAAAAAAAGAAAAATAATTACAAGAACATTTCAAATCTTTCGATAATCGTCACTTCAACGATCAAAGAAAATATTCCAAGGATTAAATTGATATTAATGAATAGACACAGAGATTCAATTTATAATCGACTAGATCAAAGGAATGGGTACATTAAAGTGAAGATTAATGAGAAAAAAGAAAAAAGAAAAAAAAAGAAAAAGAGAGAGAGAGAGAGAGAGAGAAGGTTCTGGAGTGTTAAGTGTTCGCATGGAAGGTACAAACGACGACGACGAGAGGAGAAAAAGGGAAAGGACGATGACGAGGATGAGGAGTCGTTGGAAAGGGCAGAAAGGGCGAAGAATATTTAAGGACAGTCTGAATATTCGGTTGGCCCGAGGGAACCAAGATGGAACTTGCTTTTAAAATGAAAAATAAAAGACAGAGACAGAAATATACACGCACACACATATACAGAAGAAGAGTAAGAGAGACAGAAATACACACGCACATATAGAGGGTGAGAAAGGGACAGAAACTTAGGACAGATAGACAAAAACAGGCATACTTGGTTCTTTCTCTCTCATTTTACATTTCTCTCTCTTTTTCTGTTTCTATCTGTCTCACTTGAATTTTCTGTTTTACTCTCTTTCTAATGTTCTGTTATACTCTCTTTCTGTCTGTCTTCTTTCTGTCTTTCTGTGTCTGTCCGTTTGGTCTTCTTTTTCTGTTTGTATCTCACAATCAGTCGGTCTTTCTTCCTCTCAAAGTCACGTTTTCGAAGGCTCCCCAGGTTGCGTTTGAATAGCTAATGTTGCGTGCGCTATACCACAACTGTGCGCACGGTGGTTTCGTTCTCTTTCGCAGCAGAGCAACTGCATGCGTGAGTAAGTGCGTCCCTTTTCTTTTTCTTTTATTTCTTTTTTTTCCTTTTTTTTTTTTTTGTTCTTTTCGATTTATATACATATATACGTATACGTATTCATATATGCCTACAGGGTGTCTCGTAATATACAATGAAAATATTCGATTAACCCTTTGGGTACACATTTATTTGAAAATTATTTTGAAATATTATAATATAATAATTCAAATTAATATTAAATATAATAATATAATTATAATAATATAAAAATTACGCGCATTACTTTGAAATAAAAATCAGAATGAACTATAATTAAATCGTTGTCTCAGTTTCAATGACGTATTGATACGTCAAATGTAACCTAAGGATTAATAATCTTATCCTTATGAAATACAACTTGTTGTGTTAATATAAACGTTGATATTATTGTTTTTCTTCTTTTTATATCTTTTGCATCGCGTGTTTTAAATTTAAAAAATATTCTATCGACTTACTACGAGATATTATGATTATTTAAATAAGGCTTACATAAAAATGTTTGTAAATGAAAGGAATGAAATTCTTGAATAAGAAAATGTAAGGAAATTATTCTAAATGAACTTTTTTCAAGTTAAAAGAAAAAAGAAAGAGAAAAATAAGAAGAAGAAGAAGAAGAAAGGAATAAAAACGTTTGTATCTCGTCCTTTTTATAATGTCCTTTTTTGCTTATTTTCTTTTCTTCTTTTCCCTCTTTAAAAAGAAAAAAAAATAACGGGAGAGAGACACGTAGCAGAGATTTCGTAAATTTCTAGTCGAAAATTCAATGAGATCGAATTAGTATGAATGCGTATGGAGAATGCAAACGTACGGGGGAAAGCAGCAACAGCAGCAGCAGAAGCAGAAGCAGCAGTACGATGTTTGCTTCCGAATAAATGTTGAAAAGCGGAAAGAACGATATAGTGAGAGATAGATAAAGAGAGGAGAGAAAGAGAGAGAAAGAGAGAGAGAGAGAGAGAAAATTCAACGCATATAAGTGCACGGTAGGAAAGTGGGCTAAAAAATGTTGCAGCAATGATGGTAGTAGTAGTAGTATTGGTGCTGGTGGTGTTAGTGGTGATGATGGTAGTGGTGGTGTTGGTGGTGGTGGTGGTAGTGGTTGGTGGTTGGTGCTCTGGTGGACGAGCAAAAGCGGGCGAAATATTTAGCCGAGTACGTTCCATAAACACGTAGAATCAATATCGAGCAAGACCACACCACTTGCGCCATGCAAAACACAGATCTCTCTTTCTCTCTTTCTCTCTTTCTCTCTCTCTCTCTCTTTCTCTCATGTAGTGGGCGCGTGTGCGTGTCGTTACATGCAGTTTATCCAACACGGACGTCTACTTAAAGCGTCCGATAGGAGCGGTTAAAATTTCATTCGAGGTCGGGCCCGCGTAATACCTACTTTGCACGATCTAGTTGGGTATTAATAGATTAGCGCGGAGGGCTAGTAAAGAAAAAAAGAAAGAAAGAGAAAGATCTATCTATCTATCTATCTATCTATCTATCTATTATTTTACTTTGAATAATCTTAAGTGAGATTAATCGAAAAATGTGTCATTTTTTTAAAAATCAAAACAGCATAAAGCACACATATTTTACGAAAGATACGAAGAATTATCAAACGTTAATAAAATTAATGGGTAAATAAATAAATAGATACATTTATAGATAAATAAATAGATTGATAAGACAGATACGTTTATTAGTGTCAAGATAATGATCGTTTTAATGTATAAAATATGCGTACGTAACGAAGCGAATAGAAATAATAAGATGTTTTCCGATAAAACGGTATAATATTATGATACATATAACATTGTAATACATAATTGTAATATAGTATATATGTTGTACATATAATATCATAAAAATAAATTAAAAAATATTCTATTTGTATAAAATAAAATAAAATTAAAAAAACATAAAATAACGAGGTAATAAATATAAAAAATAAATAATAATATAAAATGATAGATAAGATTAAAATTTTGAAAAGGATATTTTGTGATATCTCTCTCTCTCTCTCTCTCTCACACACACACACACGTTAATGTGTGAGTTTTTCTGTGTTTGTGGCCTTCTGGCGTGAGTAAAGAAACTCTCCCGTGTAGCTTCTCGCTCGTTTTATCCTATCCAACGCAGTTTAATACCTAACCTAACGGTCGCGTCCTTCGAGCACGCAGAACTCGGCCTCGTTCGCCCTCGCAGGATCTCTGCATTCTAACTAAACACGCGATCGAAGCTCGGTCTGCCTTCTCCGATGCTTCCGAGACCCGCAAATAGGTCCTATTCATTTACCTTATTTCGCAATGGTAATAAAACTCACGCAGCTCTCTAACGTCTACCATCTTTCTTTTTTTCTATTTCTCTTTCTCTCTTTCTCTTTCTCTTATCGTTTTCATCGTACACACAAATAAATTACTTACCGTTGAAAAAAAAAAACCAATACCTCAACTTACCTCACGCATAACCAACGCATATTAGTTATTTATCTTTTATTTATGAGCAGTTTCATGACTTATAAATTCAAATATCTTTCTTAAAAGATTCATTTAACGATCCTTATCTCGATCATTTTCTAACTTACCTTTCATATTACTTGTCTCTCTAAGTAACAATAAACATTTATTTACTATCATAGATTTTGAAGAATGTTATATGAAAAACAAATTTAATGAATTATTTTATTTTCTTCGTTACACACGCATACATATTATTACATACATGTATATATGTACGTACCGTATGATTTTATATAATAGTTCAAATCAGAGATATCGTACACGAAAGTTGGTAAAAAAAGAAAAGAATATAAAAACAAAGCTTACTTATTAAAACTTGATTTGTATTAAACGTTGCTAGCACAATACGTATATAAGTTACCTTGTCTAAAAACAAATAAGAAAAAATCTATTTACATTGTGTTGAAATAAAATGTTAAACCTGACAACTCTCGCTCGTGTCGAGTTCATAGTCAGAAAGGAAAAGACACTGTGAGAAAGTGGGTATCGCACAGGTGACATTTTCCACAGGGAAAACTCTTCCACGTTGGCAAAGTTTACTAGAAATAAGAAATTATCGTCAGTTTTATTATCATCCTTTCTTCTCTATTTCTATCTTTTTAACGTTATATTTTTCTTTTTTCATTATTTAATTAAATAATTTATTGAAAAATTTATAGATAAGTGTTTTTTTTTTTTTTTTTATCGAATTACTTTATCTTCGTAAGTTAATATTTTATATTTGATGTATTTTATTATTTATTAGAATAATTTTCTAGACATCGTGAATGATTTTATTCAAACAATTTTACACTATACTTAATTCAATGTAAAGTATATAATGATTATTATTTTGTTATATCTAATTCTATTATCATCTCTTTCTCACTATTTCATTTCATTATATTTTGTACAATAATTCATAAAAACTATTCATTATTTTTCTAAACAACTTAACACTCTATTTAATGCAATATAATATTAAATGTAAAATATAATAATTAGATTTTTTTGTGTTGATCATTTATGAAGATAATTTATAAATAAAAAAAATAAAAACTGTTCATAGTTGTTTTCAAATAACCTTACACTGTATCTGAATTATTAATTTATATTCTTTTGCAGGTGTCTCCCTCTTTTTCTTTTTCATTTTATTAAAAGCTGTTTTTCACTCGTAATTTCTCATTCATAAGATTCTTATAATTATTATCGGTATATAAAAGAAGCATGATATGTTGAACATGTCGTTTTCTTGCCACACCTTCTGTCTGTCTTAACGTAACATTATTTTTGCGTTCTGAAAGTTGACAAAAACTGGACGGTCGTCGTTTCAGGGAGGCTTTCGTTCAACCCCACCTACCAGACAATTTTTACCTTGTTTTACACCATCTTTTCTTTTCTCTTCCTTCTTTCATTCATTCATCCTTGTCTTACATCGATTCTTCCAATCTCAAAAAAAATTATCAAAAGACAATGTCTATCTTAAAATTTCTTTTGCGATATCATCGAAACACGTTAAGGAATCATTTCAACTTTGTATAATTTAAAATCGTAGAAATTCATTTATACATAGATATAATAATTTTTTAGTAGATAGGATAATTTTTATTTTTATTTTTTATTGCTAATTTAAGGATTAGTTATTTAGAGGTTATGTAGGTTTTTAAATACTATAAGTTTTCAATAGATGGTGCTGTATCACAATTCAATTATTTCAATTTACATACTACATAATCTTACTTTTTCTGTTTTTTCGTTTATTATTATTTTATATATTCCATTCTAATTGTGGTATTATTTTATGTTGTTATTTATATATTATATATAATAAAAATTTTATGTTGTCTTATACCTTATTTGAATTCCCAGAAATTATTAGTGAATATTAATTTGACTACAATTAATAATTTAAAATTATATTAAATCAATGTTTTATAAAAAAAAAAACACGTCAACAAATGGCCGGAACATCTTAGTATAAGTATATATATATAATTTGTTTTAAATAAAGAAACAAGAGTATTTGACATAATCGTCCGTCCACCCTGATCGAAAGCCTTATCGATAAAAGTAAAAGTAGAAAAAAAGAAAGATGAGTAAGTAACGAAGGAAGGAAGGAAGGGAGAGTGAAAGGGTAGAAAGGGTGGTAAGAGAGGGGGTGTTGGAGAAGGGTGAAGAAGAGGAACCGATTCGAATCGGATCGAGATACCTCAAACGGGTCCGGGTTTCTCGAGAAAATGGTCCGATACGTTCGAAGGTTACTGAATCCGCTAGAGAGTCCGAAACGAATCGATTTGCGAAAAACCTGTTCGAGCTGAGCGCTCTCGTGGTTCCGCAAAGTTAAGGAAATTGCTGCTGGACGGACGAGACGGATGGGACGGACGGATGGATCGGCTACGCACAAACGATGGTAGCAAGAAGATGCTTGAAGAACGTTAAAGAAAGATAAACGATACTCTCTGTTCATGGTTAGAAAGAGTCAGAAAATGAAAATAAATGAGTGAGTCAAAGAGAAAGAGTGAGGGGGAGGGGGTGAATGAATGAG
The DNA here is from genome assembly GCF_001465965.1 of Polistes dominula. The sequence goes on along the minus strand of NW_015148990.1, from coordinate 543,551 downwards.
CGAGTGAATGAGTGTGTAAGAGAGAGAGAGAGAGAGAGAGAAAGAGATAGAAGAAGTGAACTGGTGCGCAGGTTGGTAGGACTTGGAAAACCTTAGCGTCTATACTAAACTCATGATGGTTCATCGAGCGTGCGCGCCATCACGAATGGAGATAAATACCGAGGAAGAGCAGAAAGAAAAGATTAAGAGAGAGAGAGAGAGAGAAGGAGTGAGAGAATGAGAAGGAGAAGTCTGTTACGCGAAATGAGACATGAGAGAAAGGACGAGAGGATGAAGGTATCATCAAGGGTGGTGATCGAGAGAAAACGACCACCCACTACGAATTAACGTTTAAACGACTACCTTCGTTACGCTATCTCTGTTTCATTCTTTCTCTCTCTTTCTCTTTTTCCTTTTTTCGAGAAAAAAAAAAGAAAACAAGAAAATCTGCGTTTAATTTTAATACATATTTTACTGATTGATAAAAATCCAAATGATTTGATAGAAAAGAAAAAAAAAAGATGTTTTATCAGTGAATATTTTGATTGAAAATGAACTTTATTAATAATATTTTGATATCGATTATAAATTTTAACGGAGAAAATATTTTATAATCTTTCTTATAGATTGATAGAGAATTAACCAAACATTGGAGATCCAAGTTTTTTTTTTTTTTTTTTTTTAATAATTTATGAAGAATTCTCATTGATTTTAATTATAAAAATCTAACAAGAAAAAAAAAAGAAAGAAATTATGTTAAACAGGAAAGAAAGAAAAAAGAATTATTTTGCAAATGAACTTAATTAGAAATTTTATTTATTATGTTAATGAATTTTAACAACGACATATTCTAACTGTTTTGGTTTTTTCTCTTAAATAACTTTCAATAACAAACAAAGATATTTTTAACAGCTACAATATTTTTATTATATTTTTTATATATATTTTTATGATATTAGATGGGCCGAAAAGTAATTGTCGCTTTTTAACCTCAAAATTCAAACAAATAAATCTTTCAAGCAAGTTTTTATTATTATTTATAAATAATTTAATTAATTAATTTAATTAATTAACCACGTTATCAACAACATTGTTCTATCACATTGGTGTGCAAATTTTTAATATCGTAACGATAAAAATCATCAAAATTAATTTTTCGATTTAAAATATTATAAGTAATTTGACATGCGTAGTAACGACGCCATAACTTCTCAGTTTCCCTAATATATAATATATATAAGGAATATAATAATTTTTCTAAACAAGCCGTAATATTAAGTTTATGATAAAAAATAAAAAATAAATAAATAAATAAAAGAAGCAAAAGAAATTATTAAAAAAAAAATAATAAAAAACATAACCTATAAAATAGAAGATATCAAAAAATATTATTGAGTCAAATCCAATATCCGTGATCATGGAAAGGAACAGATTAGTTTATCGCATCGATGATCTTAATTTCTAATTTTTCTTTTTTTTTTTTCCTTTTATTTACCACTCTTCATAGTACATAAGTATGTATTGTATTATACTTATCTACTATGTACGTTACTGATGCTCGTCTTTCCGTAACAAAAGCACAGAAGATTGATCATTTCGAAAGGTAGTAGCACGCGGATGCCAGACAGCGTGACGATGATCCACTTCTTCTTCTCTTTCTCTCTTTCTCTCTTTCTCTTTCTCTCTTTCTCTTTCTCTTTTTTAGTGTATGCGTAAGCAGGTTTCCATTCCATCCTTTCTTCCTTCTTCTATTCTTCTTTATGTTTTTTTCTTTCTCTCTTTTTCTCTGAAATTTTTTTCTATATATTTTTTTTTTCCATTTTTTTTTTTTTATGTCAATTTCTTTCTCACTCCTTCTCGTTGAACCTGTCTTTGTTTAGCACAAGTCTCTCGGTCATTCTTACTCACTATACTTATTCTCGTGCCTTCCTTTCACTGGCACCGACCACTTCCATTGCAACTTCAGGCCTCCCAGCTTGTAAGTACATTAGTCTTTACGCACCTTTCTGATTTTCTTTATAAAACTACTAACCCGATCCGCCTCGAGACTCCGACAAGTTCACGGCTGATCGTTGTCTTCTCGTATTTCTTTTCATCTCTTTCTATCTTTCTTTCTTTCTTTCTTTCTGTGTATAACACGTTTAGCGCCACGTCAGCCATCGGTGACTGACACTAGACTTTCCATTTAGGCCGCGTCCGTCACAGGTGACTGACACGTTTAACTATTTTTTCAATACAAAGTAACACCTGTGGCCTGACAGGAATTTCTTTAAGAATTCGCGTGGCGTTCAACGTGATAATTATATGGAAAATTTGTGCTCTCTTAGATAATTATTTTTGTTAAAATTTAATACGAATTATATTTTTAAATATATAAATCCAAATTTAATTATTTGTATGACCATATCCAAGTTGATTATAAAATATAATAATGAATATTTAATACATTATTTTATATAAATTTTTTGTGTTGTTACTTCTTTTTTAATACCTTATTAACATAACATGTATAAGGTATTGGTGATTATTGTATTATTTAGGTTAATTATATATTTATTATTAAATTAGTATTTCGTATTTTATATCGTATTGTACATTATACAAATGAAATTGAACAATTTATCAATATATATTAATAATTATTTATTTTTAATTTCATTCTTTCTTTTCTTTTCTTTTCTTTGTTTCTCAATATTTTATTTAAATAACATGCATGCAAAAAGTCAACGTGTGGAGCGGATTGTTCTTGAATGCACAAACTGAGAATGAAAACAAGTTTGCGTCAGGCACATGGCGTCAACCCAGATGACAGAGACGTCGTCGTTTCTGCTACTATAGTTACAAAGCAAACCCGCCGATTTCATGTCAATCTACTGGGTAGGCTTTCTAATTACTAGCAGTAGTAATAGTAGTAGTAGTAGTAGTAGTAGTAGTAGTAACAGTAGTAGTAGTGGTAGTAATAATAGTCAAGGTGAAGTAGTCGAACGAAAGAACGAACGGTGCATATCTGCAAGTAAACGAGCATGCTATTGGATTCTTATGAATCATCGTATTTTTCATTTCTTTTTCTTTTTTTTCTTCTTTTTTTTTTTGATATTCTACTACATCACTATAATAGTATTTTTCTAAAAAAAAAAATTATTTTCGTAACATATCACGTTATATACTTCACATTTTTTTTTTTTTTTTAATTATTTTCCAACTTTAATTCGATTAATACCATCGAATTTTTGTGATATCAATATTTACAAATATTATTGTTATATTAAGTTTTCGAATGAACTCGAATGAACACTTTTCTTTTCTTTTGTTTCAATTATAAACAAATATGATTCTTTGATAGTATTTTTCAAAAAAAAATTACTTTCCAACTTAGATCCTCGATAAATTAGAAAAACAAATCAAAGAACGTTTGATGAAAAACCATTTTTTTTTTCAAACTATATTCCATCAAAAAAAAAACAAACAAACAAAAAAAAGAAGCCCAAAAGAAAATATCTTTTTTTTATTTCATATTCCACAATTTGATTGTCACAGTAATATTTATCAACAATTTATCGAATTTTAATTCGAAAAAAAAAACAAAAACGAGGAACGAGAGAACGAAAACGAGAATGAAAAAAAGAGGATAAATTAATTTCTTTCCTAAAAAAAAAAAAAAAATAAATAAATAAATAAATAAATAAAAAAGGAAGATTAGCACGATATTGGTGGATGAGTGGTTCGGAAGTTGGGGATGGAGAGGTGTAGGAAGAGGCGTAAACAAAATAATACAACGAAAGGGAAAACGATGAAAGAAAAGAAAACTAAATAAAAGGACGATATTTAATGTAGATAACAAAGAAAGGGAAGAAAGTTTTGCAACAAACACGTCGCACAGTTTTACTCATTCTCTCTCTCTCTCTCTCTCACTCTCTTTCACTATTTGGTTTGGATAAAGAGCTACCTGTTTGTTTACGTTTCGCTTTCAGCCGTTTGTACTCTCTCTCAACGTTCCACACACTGTTGTGGTGGTATACATATACACACACACACTCTCTCTCTCTCTCTCTCTCTCTCTCTCTCTCTCTCTCTCTTTCCTACTCCTCACTACGCAGAATACATATATAGGTTAATATATACATATGCATATATAGGTTAATTTATATACAAATACATGTACATATAACCATGTAAAAGATATATGTGTATGTTAATGTGTACGTGTATATATATATATATATATATATATGGTTATACGCATGTGTATATCTACTTGCTTCCCGAACGATAAGCAGTAGTAGCTGCAGTAGCAGTAGCAGCAGCAACCCAACGTGTGTGCATGCAATCAGCAGCAAGAGGGAATTCGTTTGGCGGACACTCGTTCCTATTTCAAATTGAAATCTCTCTGGGAAACGAAAGTGTCGACGATCGAAATTGGTTGAAAAAAAAAGTTCTTTCTTTTTTTTCTATTTCTCTTTTGAATACATATATGTATGTACAAATACTTATATAAGATAAAAAATATATATGTATTATCTACTTATAATATTTTTTCATGTAATTATAATAATATCGTATTTTTTATTATATATATGCATATTATGATTAAATAATTGACGTAAATATTTTGTATTTACGTGTAAATAAAAATTACAAAAGTATACTGTGCAATAATATTTTAATCAACATATATATATATATATATATAGGTACGTACAAATACATATATAAGATGAAACATATGTATTATCTGCTTATAACATTTTTTCATGTAATTATAATAATTTCCTGTATTTTTTATTACATATTATAAATAATTAATTGACGTTAGTATTTTGCACTTACATATAAATAAAAATTACAACAGTATACTATGTAATAATATTTTCATTAAATTGATAATTAAATATTATTATTATTATATATTATTAAAAATAAATATTATTATTAAATATTATATATAATATATAAATTTATTATTTAATTTATTATTAAATAAATATTATTATTATTATGCGTGTACATTTAAAAAACTATTTAATTATAATCAAATAAACATAACAATAATATCAAATCTATTACCACCTAACTTATCATACATTGATCGAAATTTTATCAATTGCAAAATTATTTAAATCTAACAAAAATATGAAATATATAAAATTAACTATAATATATGTGTATACTCTTGAAATTGTAATCGAATTATAACAATAATGTAATATTAAATCTATAATTTAATAACTTATCATATCGTATGATCAATGTTTCAATTAATATTCTAATTGCTTACTCTTTTATTCATTCACCAGAGACATACACCTACACGAACATACAACATATGCATATGTACATATATTTCTTTCCCACTGTTATATTTCTTTTTTGTTTGAAATAACTCTATTTCATCGTCTTAACGAGCCAATAATAAGCACTCTTTGCACGAAACCAACCAAGTCCAATTCTTTTACGAATATACCTCAACTTGTAGACGAATTTTAACTGTTGAAAGAGAGAGAGAGAGAAAGAGATATAAAGAAAAAAGAATAAATGAAAGATAAAAAAGAAATAAAACGAACCTTTTTTTTTTTACTTTACTAAAGAGAATGCGTTAGATAAACATGATTTAACGATCAATTAAAGTATCGCTGTTGTGGGATATAAATTGAGTGCTGCGCTCGTACGAGTCCTTTCACCCGTTACATGCATCGAACCTTGTATGTTTGTCTCTGCATGTGTGTGTGTATATATATGTGCATATATATATGTATATATAATATATATATCTATGAAAGAATGAGTATAGTTTGCGTGCCGTTTATGTTAGTCGCAGATTTGTTCCCCAAAGAATCAGCTTTTTTCTTTTGTTTTATTTTTATTCCCTACAATCACCCTTCAACCCCCCAAACCTCAATCCCCATCCCTTCTTAACTCACAACCATAATTTTTACATTCTCTTAAATTCTTTTCTTGATTTTTTTTTTTTCTTGTTAAGAAACAATCATCTTTGGAATTTTGACAGGTGCGTATCGAGCAGCAAAAGAACTGACACGCAAACCTTATGCTAGTTAATGTTTTTACAGGAAATAAGAAAAGGTGCGTGATTTTTGTTTTTTTTAGTTTATGTTTCCTTTCTTTCTATTCGAAACTAATTGGTTAATTTTATTAAACAAAATGATGAGAATATAAATACAATTGTCATTGATTTTTCGTATGATATATTTATTCAACGTTAATGAAACATTTTGATGGTTTAATGATTGTTAAATTAATTTTATATTGAATATTTATTTAAAATTGAATAAATTTAAGTATCGTTCGAATGATTTTAATAATATAATTGTCAAAAGTTTTAAATAGAGTTAATCGTTTCGTTAACAAATACGTGTTTTACTAATCAAACTTGACACACAAGTATCATTCTAACTAATTTATTAAATTATATTGTAATATTATTTTGTAGGAATTTAGGAGTATATATTTGAGTATTAGATTTGTCGTATAAAATTCGGTTCGTCTAGACGAACGATTAAGTTAAATTAAATGTAAACGATTCCTATTATCCTAATTACATTCTACCGATGAACTATAATATATCTGAGAAAATGAATACAGGATTGTTAAAGAATAAAAAATTCTAGTATTTCTTTAAAAAAAAAATATATATATATATATAAAAAAGTAACAAATTATTATTTTTCTTTATTCATATGTGCACACGATTATGTTAACTTTTGTAAAAAAAAATTATGATTATGGTTGTTTATTTTTCAAAAGTATGTATAATGCTATCAGGAATATGTTTTAATTTTTTTTTTTTTTTTTTTAATAATAAAATATAAAATACAATCATCATCTATAGTTTTTCGGGTCTACTTGTTGAATTTTTAAATCTAATAATTATTTATTAATTTAACTGTTCAATAATTGTTATTCACGTGTTTAACACTTTAATGGTCGCACGTGTACGCAGTCAAACCTCGTTTGGGTAAAACATAAAACAATAAACAAGAATTTAACAACAAATTTAATTTTATATATAATTTTAAATATATATAAAGTTGTAAATAAAATAAAGGCTAATTTAATCCGGCTATCACACACATGGTATGTGAGCTGCCATTAAAATGTTAATTTAGAATATTTGTGTGAGTGTTGTAAAAAAGAAATTAAATGTAAACGCATCGTTTAAATTAACTTATTTATTTATTTAAATTTTATTTAAATTAAAAGAAAAATTGTGTTATTTTATTTAAAAAAAAAATTAAATTAAAAAGTTGATTTAAATGAACGCTAATTGATAAACAATCGTGTTTAGATTTTCAATATGGGGTCTTCCTACCAGGGTTTCCTGATGGAAGAGCTTATGTTTTTGGTAATGGAGGTTAAGCATAAAGAATTTTCTTTATGAGTAATGTCCTTTCTTTCTGTATTATCTCATATTTACATAGATATCGTATACCGCTCGAAGGGCCTGACACTGCACAAAGGTTTTCGTCGCACCAATATGTTTCTATGATCGTTGAGTTTGTTTAAGAATTTATGGCCCTCCAGAATTTTTGAAGTAAACGATACCTTATACCTACTGCCTATCGTATTCTATGATATTTTATTTCATAGGTTTATCGCAGGTTTTTGTTTAACTAAGATTGACAACGCATTTCCAACAGAAATTGAATATAAAGAAAAATAACTAAATATAAAGTTTATCGTGTCTACAAAGTATTTGATACTGAACATACTATATCAAGAAAAAATCTACATTGTAAATCTTAAAATAGAATAATCAAAAGAAAAGAAATGAATTTTTGAGAAACACGGTTTTACAAAAAAAAAAATGGAAAGATATTTATGCGTAATATTTAAATATATAATATTTAGAAACATCTGTATTGTGTTGTATATTTGTTAGCCAAAGGATTAAAAGAATTTAAATTGTAATCTTGTGAGACAGGTAGACGGAAAAGAAAAAAACAAAAAATATTCAAGAAGAAAATATACGAAATAAATTTGAAGATGTGTTAGAAAATACGAAAGAGAGAGTATCATATTCTCATTTTCCGACAGATTTCAAGACACCCTCCCTATCTCACCCTCTTTGCTTCTTTTTTATTTTTGTTTAATTTGCCAGATAACGAGAAATCGTGAGACATAATTCGATATCTCAACCGTTAAGAAAAAAACGATATCGATATTACAAAAAAAAAACCTGTTTCTCTTTTTTTTTTTTTTTTTACGTTATTTCCATCGTTGTAGAAACTCAGGTGGTGGTGGGCTCGTTTTGAAATATTTCTAAGGCTTTGAAACAAGCCAAGTGCTACCCAACGAACGATCCGTATGAATCCTATATACCGTATCCGAAAATATTCGTCCGCTGAGCTGCATTTTTCACGATCTCGCGCGGGAAACTTCTACGTGTGTGTACTTATGTATGTGTACTCGCGCACATGTGTGTATATACTCAAAGCTGCGGTAGACGATAAAAATAAAACGACCAAAAAAAAAGGGGGGAAAAAGAAAAAAAAACCCTTTCCAAAAAAAAACAAAAAAAAAGAACAACAACAAAAAAATAAAACAGAAGAAAGAAGAAAGAAAGAAAGGAAGAAAGAAAGGGAGGGTGGGAGTATGTTCAAAAAAAGAGGAAGATAGTGAAGGGTAAACGAAAAAAAGAAAAAAAAAGAAGAGGGACGAAAAAAGGGTGAAGGGATAGATGTAAAGGTGAAAACTGAACCAGGTAGCAGAAGGGTCGAGGACCAACGCGACAGGTTCGTAAGTTTGTATTAGTTTCTATGTGCACTTCTATGTACACACATCTATCTATGTCTCTAACTTTACGTGTGTGTTTGTATATGTGTGTATATATGTTTGATAGAAAGAGAAAGAGAGAGAGAGAGAGAGAGTTGTGGGTTAAGGTGAGAAGATAGAGAAGGATGAAGTTATGGGGGTGGTTTGACTCCGTTTATCACTGGCAGACATACATTTTGCAGCATCGTAATATAGGGCCACGCTCGTCCTACCACTACGAATCGTCGTTAAGGGACACAAGTCTATCGAGAGAAGAGAAGAGTAGAGAAGAGAAGAGAAGAGAGAGATATTACTCTCTTTCTCTTTCTCACTTTCTATATTTTTGTCTCTGTTTCTCTAACGATCAGCCAACACCGTTCGTTTTTCATCCGAAGTATACTCGACGGTATCTCTTTGTCGTTATCGTAACTAATCGTTGAGTATCTCGTTTCTCTTCTTCGATGGTGATTAGACGAGAGATTTTAGTGAAATAGTATTTTAATAGTATCTATAGTTTATACGTGTTGAATTCGACGATTGATTTTAATAAAAAGATAAAAAAGATAGGGGAATTTAATGTATTTTATATTCAATTTCAATAATTCATATTTTGATAAATATCAAATTATGAATATTATGATATAATTAAAATAATAATAAAAATAATATAAAAATATTAAAAATAAAAATATATAAATATAAAATTGGGACTGTTGTTACCATATATTTAAATAATCAATTCTATGATAGATTTATTTGCAAGAATATTTATTAAATTAGTTATTAAAATAAATTGATATTAGTTGTCAAAATAAAATGATTGATTGGTTGTATTTTAATATAATTACTTGTTAAATTTTTAAATTTAAATAACAATTAAAAAAAATAAAATCAGAAATTTTCTTCAATAAGGTTTGAAATTTTTTGGACAAAGAAAAATGAAGAATAAGTAATAAAAATTGTAGAAATATTCTTAGTAATGGTAGTAGTAAGAATAATAGAATAATTATACATCGAATTTATTATATTTATATATATATATATATATATATGATTTTATTTAAATATTATTTTATATTTATATATATTATTATTATTTATATTTTATTTAACAGAATATGTTCATAATAAAATACATTGTGATTCTACAAATGATAAAACCTTCAAACTTGGTGGTAACAATTCATGTGAAAACGTGTCGTAAAAGATTTGAAATATTTTTCCTGACAAAGAATAGGAAGAGGAATTAGAAATTCCTAGATTCCTAGAATTATAAAAAAATATTTCTATATTATACACATTCGTAATAAAAAATCAATGTAACCCCTTAATAAATGATAAAAATAAGATAGTAAAAACAATTCATAGAAAAACGTGTGATAAGAGTTTTGAAATTTTTTTTCCTGACAAAGACGAAGAAAAAGAAGAAAAAAAACTAAGAAGAATAGAAAGAGAGAAATAATAATAAGAAGTAGTAGTAGTCATAGGGACACATTCATAATAGTAGTAATATAAGAAATAATACATGTAGAAGTAAAACTAGTACTAGTTTAGCAGTAGTAGTAATAGAAGTATCAGTAGTAGTAGTAGTAATAGTAGTAAGAGTCCGAAGGTGGGCCCGAATCGTAGAGGCTGTTGGAGACTGACAAGAATTATTAGTGGGTGAAGGTAGCCAGTAGCTGAGCCGAGGATCAATACTAGGCAGACGTCCGTGCACAGTGTGGTGGAGTGCACTTCTCCTACACACGGCTCTAGGCTAGGCTAGACCTAGGAAAGGCTGGGATATGGAGCTTGGGTAAAGCTAGGTCGTGAGATGTCTACCTAGACTCCGGTCCCCATAAACTAACCCAGCCTGACGGTGCAGCCACTGTCATGGGGGTTCGGGTTAAGAGGAAGAAGAACGGGTGTGGAAGAGGAGGAAGAAAAAAAAAAGGAGAAAGAAAAAATAGAGTGAAAGAGAGAGAGAGAAAGAGATAGAGAGGGGTGAGGGGGGATGAAAGAAGAGGAGTAGCAGTAAGAAAAAAGGAACAAAAGGAAGAAGAAGAAGAAAGAAAATTGCACCCTCGCTCGATCGTGAACTCCTCACCTTCCTCCCTTTCTTCCCCCTTTCACTCATTCTCTCACTCTCTTTTTCTTTCTTTATCCCTCCCCCACCCCTCGATTCACCTTTCGTCTTTTCTCGATCTATGCCGCTCGATTTGCCTCTTCCTCCTCTTCCTCCTATTCCTCGTCACGACGACGACCATTTGTTTTCTCGCACGGTGTACAATCTTCTTCAATCGAAATATTGTTGCAACGATCAAGAAAAAGAAATGAAAAAAACGAGTCTAAAAATAGAAAAAAATATCATTGTGGGAGATTGGTAATACTTGTTAAATCATTTTCGGGTACTTCGTTAATGGAATAAAACGAGAGAGACGGGGAATACCGGAGATCGTTGTTTCCGATCTGTTCTTTCGTTTACTTTGTACTGGAAAATATGAAAGAAGAAGAAGAAGAAGAAGAAGAAGAAAAAGTTGAAATAAAAAGTTTAAGTTGAAAAAAAAAGTGGAAGAAAAAGGAGGAGGAGGAGGAGGATGAGTAAAGAGAGGGTAGGGGATAGGAGTAGGAAGAGGAAAGTAAAAATAATCTTCGTGGCAAAAGGAGGAACAAGAAGTTACGAAAACTAGTTAATGCGACCCAAGGTCGGGACCGTGAAACTCGTCCGATACACGTTGCGATTCCGTGCATACGTTCTCTCTCTCTATCTCTCTTTCTCTTTCTCTCTCTGTCGGCACTCTCGGGGCCGACACCACCTCCTCCTCCTCCTCTTCCTCCTCTCCTCTCATCCTTCTCTATTCCCTCATTTTCCTCTCTCTCTCTCTTTCTTTCTCTCTCTCTCTCTCTCTCTCGACAATTATTATCCTTTGCGTTAGAAACGTTAGATAACGTTAGCGAACGTGAGGACCGTGAAAACGTTTAGCCTATCGATGTGCCTATTAATACTTTTTATTATTTCCATTTGCAACTGACCCTGAAATCATTGTAATGTAGTTGGTTAATTTTCCTTATTTTTTTTTTTTTCTTTTTGCATTAATCACCATTCCGAAATTATACATTTGTTGTTGTTGTTGTTGTTGTTGTCTCCTATGCAATATATTACATTCGTTTTTTTATCGATGTTTTTATATTTGTTTCAGTTGCAAATAGAGTGTATTAAATGTTTTTTTGTTTTATTTAATGTCGCTTATTTATTCTATTTTTTTCTTTTATAAGTATCGGATTTATTAAATAATTATGAATAATTATTCGGAGTTGACAGATCTTGGAATTGATTGAACACTCTTGCAATTAATTATTATTATTATTATTATTATTATTATTATTATTATTATTATTATTATTATTATTATCTACGTAATTATTTAACACATCGTATTAAACTTCCTTTTATAGGCGAATATATTTAATACATAAATTTAACTTTAAATATCTGTTTTCACTTTCACTTTTTATTCATCGAAGTTTCGAGTTAATTGTATCATCACAATTATCTTATTCAGAATTGAACAATCTTCGAATCAATATTCGTCTCTTTTTTACTTTATGTTACGTTTATTTATACAAATATTTATCATCATGTTAAACTTCATTTTACGAACAATATATTTGATTAAGCTATATTTTACTTCACATATCTCTATCTCTTTCTGTCTTTCTGACTTGCGGACTTTCTCTTTCAGTTTATCGAAGTATGAAGTTAATTTAATCGTCATGATTTTTTTGTTCACAATTGAACGATCATGGAATTCAATTGAATTCTTTTCATTTATTATTATTATCATTATTATTATTATTATCTACTATTTATCCAATTATTTATTATAGATTTCGTTTCGCTTTAAATGGTCAATTTAAATCCAGTATATTTTATCTTTCCGTTTTGTTTATTCCGTTCATTTCATCAATCTGTTCATTTGTTCATAAGAACAATGAATAAAATAAAAAAAGATAGAAAGAAATAATAAAGTAGAAGAAGAAGTAGAAGAAGTAGAAGAAGTAGAAGCCAAGTAAAAGCTCGGGTAACACGCTAGACCCTAGAAAATTCTAGCGAATGGTATACCGCGTTTACTGAAAAGGGTCGATAGGGTTGCGTCACATCGAAATAACACCAGTCATTTCTCCGAAGTAAGTAAGTAATTATGTTGTAACTAACAATGAGTGTTCACCAGTATAACGTAAAAATACAAGAAAAAAAATTAAAAAACAAAAAAAATAAATGAACAAATAAATATACAAAAAAAAAGTAACAGAAACATTTTACGTACAAAATTAATTTCCAAATATAAAACAGTATTAAACAAATTTTTAAACATTATTCTATATAATAAATATATATTTTTTGATATTTATAATTTTTTTGTTAGGAAATTTTAAAATGTTTCACATATTAATTTTTATCTATATATTATTTCAATCCAATAGAATATAATTTAATAATTAAATGTAGACTATTTAATATAAATATTTAATTTAAATAAATAATTATAATATATATATTACCACAAAAATATAAAAAAAATAAAAAGAAACAAAACTTGTCTAAATGACGTAATAAAAAAGGGAAGGGTTGTCATGACGTCAAACGTATGGAAAAGAAACATAAATAAACTAAAACAAAGACAATTGTTTTTTTTTTCGAAATATAAAGTTTCAAATAAATAGAATTCAAAAATAAAACGAAAATAAAAAAGAAGAAAAAATAGTTGATAAAAAAAAAAATAGTCAAAATGACTTTAGGGAAGGGTATCGTGACGTCAGACACGTTCGTGCGTCGTAATAAGGGCGCGACACACATAACACTCTACTACCATTCTACTACACTACCTACACTGTTACAAGTATTACTCCTACCTGTACACTCAACTACATACACCTTTAACACATGAGGGTGTCTTATACTCGGCTACTGATCATCATTCACGCCACTGACCTACTCTCCTCTCTTTCCCTGACACACGAAGGGAAGAGGAGAACTAAAGTAAAAGTGGTAGGGTAGTAAAAAGGGTGTGCGCGATTCAAGTGGCAAAGAAAGAGAAAGATAGGTTACCTTCTTATACAAACGCACCTACGTAAAAAACGAACGAATAAAATAAAGGAAAAGAAAAAAAAGGGTTTGAAAGAAGAAAAAGAAGAGTTGAAAAGGTAAAAAAAAGAAAAAGGACAATTTCTGATTCGCATCGAGTCTGGGCTTGCGTAACGACGCGTGCACGTCTTCGTTGCAAGTACAGTAGAAGAAGAARAATAAGAAGAGAGAGTGAAAGGGTGATGGCGAAGGGAGGAACTTAAGGGGGGAGGAAGGAGTTGACGACGACGATAACGACAACGACGACGATGACGACGACGATGAAGCAGAAGAAGGAGGAAGAGGACAAGAAGGCCGAGAGAAGGGAAGTAGAGTCTCGGTTAGGTGAGGGGTGAAGTTAGGAGGTAGAAGGGTAAGAGGAGTGGACCAGAAACGAGGGCTGTAAGGGTGGGAGGAATCGGGAGAAGAGTGGGGAGGGGAAAGGGGGAACACGGAAGGCTACGATTGATCCGCGGTCGCCCTCCATCCTACAACCACCACCACCACCACCACCACCACTACCACCACCAACACCAGTACCAGCACCACCTCACTTGCACGACCTCACGAATTCATTATGTGCACACTCTTCCTCTTTGTCCTTTTTCCTTTCCTCTTTCTATCTCTTTCTATCTAACGTATCTTACTATCTTACTATCCTTCTCTAGTTCTATCTGCGTCTTTCTGACTCTGTTACTATCTTTCCATCTTTCTATCTTTCTCGTGAAACCATTAGCTGTCCCGTTCGGCTCGCCTCTTATTAGCATAGTTGCAAATTCTATGCCACGACGCTCGTGCGACGATAGCCCTTCCTCCTCCTCCTCCTTCTCCTCCTCCTCTATCTTCCCCTTTCCCCTCCCCACTTCATCGTCCTACACCTCTTCCTCCTCGTTTCTACCTTGTACCTTTTTCCTTCTCTTCGTCTTCGGCTTCCTTCTTGACGCTTGATTGCACGTCGTCATCGTCGACGACGACAACGATGGTCGATGCTTTTCTGCACCTAGTACAGGTATCTGCATACCTATGTATCTACCTATCTATGTATAATATACATATGTGCGTCCCTCCTCATAGTCGTTATCGTCGTCGTCATCGTCGTCCTCCTCCTCCTCCTTCTCCTTCTTTTCCTCCCTCTTCTACTTCTTCTTCGTCTTCTTTTCCTACTCCTACTGTTTTATTCTCTCGTCCTCCTTACCTCTTTCAAAATTACTTTCCTTAATAAGGGCCTCGAGAGTAGCGAGCACAACTCTTAGCCAGTATCCATCTATCCATCCATCTATCCATCTTTCCAACTTTCCAACAGCTTCTTCCATTCAAATAGAAAAGGACAGGAATAAAGAGAGAGAGAGAAAGAAAGAGAGAGAGAGAGAGAGATAATTGTAAAATAATTCAATTAACGGTAAACCATACGAGAGGAAACATTTTTCCTATAAGGGCCACCAAAACGCTCTTATCTTTATTTCGTTTTACACGTTTTTAAACAAATTTTCAATATAATAATCATAAAAATCTTTTATTATTACGATTAATGTTATTTAATAATAATACTAATAATAATAAATAATTATCTGTGTAATTTGATGATAATTAAGTTATAACGTTCTATCTCATTCTCTCCCTTGTATACAAAGTTAAATCGTATTTAAGCACTTTTTCAACCCCTTTTTTCTCTTTCTCTCTTTCTTTCTCTTTCTCTTTCGGACAGCAGCAGCAGCAGCAGCAGCAGCAGTAGCAGCAACAGCAAGATTAAAATGAGCACACCAAATTGTAGATATAATAAACTGTGAACTTTTCCTCTTTATGTCGCTAATAACCCACACAAGCTTAGTTTATGCAACACATTAAATATAATAGAAATAAAAAGATTTCAATGAGGTATATTAAATAAGAGAGGATTTCCATTTAATTTCATTGAACAAGGGGATTAACACGAATATACTTGAATATTAATATAATGTACAATTTGTTCCAACTAATAAGATTATTTTTGAAATTTTTTTTTATATACCCCTAAGCGATCTCATTTTGTTTAGGTACACGCAACGAATTTACACAAACTTATTTAAAATTGTGTAAAAAAATAAAAAAATAAATAGAAAAATCAAATTAGACTGAACAAAATTTACGAAAAAAAAACAAGTGAATAAATAATTTTTAAAACCATCTTAGGTATGAAATAACCCACACCGTCTGTACTTCCAGATTATCTACTAATATATATATATATATATATATATATA
>NW_015148990.1:509795-520293 GCF_001465965.1 Polistes dominula | reverse complement strand
ATATAATATTTAAATTATAAATATAAATATATAATGTATATTATATATCATATAATACATTTTATTATAATTTATAATAAAATTAATATTTTTTAAATAATTTCTAATTTTATTATTTTAATATATAATATATTAAATATTATATATTATAATATATTTAAATATTTTATTTTATTTATAATATTTTTTTAATTTTTTTTTTTGTGCAATATTTTATAATTCTTTTTTTTATGTTATTTATATAATATTCTTTTTTAATTATTTAAATAAAAGAATATTAAAAATAAATATATAGAATATATTTATAAATATTTATAAATCTGTACGAACTATAGAAGAAACTATGCAAATATTTCTAATTCATTAATCGTTAGAATGATGATTTTCTAATCGTTTTCTCTAATCTATCTTATTCAAACACACTCGAGATTAAAAGTTTGTTTACAATCGGCAAAGATAAAAGAAAGAAAAAGTGAGAAAGAGAGAGATGCTTCTTATATTGTTTAACTTACAACATTGCGAACATGACGAATAGACGAATATTTTTTACTTTACAATTTTATGTCATTTTATTCTTGCTTCTCGTGTTTCCTTCATTATTTTTTTATTTTTTTTATTTTGTTTTCTTTTTTTTTTTCATTTTATTTACAATCTCTATCTACAAATAATATATGTTTTTCCCATTTGAATAGTAATTTCGTTCAACTTCGTATCATCGTCTTATCGACAAATAATTATTGCGTTAGATTACGCTTATATATACATACGTATACATTTATAAATGATAATTCTTTGTAATAGAGTTCCGTATCACATTTTATCAACGCATAATTTGACGCAAATAACAACACATACACACTTATTACATAAATAAATTAAATAAGTTATAATACGGTATTAACTTCTTATTATGTCTTATCATCCACACGTAATTAGATAAGCACATAATTAAAAAGTACTTAATATCACTTAAAAAACAACATTTTTATTAATCAATTCATCTCTCCCTCTTTATTTATTTATCTATCTATCTATCTATCTCTCTCTCTCTCTCTCTCTCTCTTAAATATATTATCAAGAAAAAGATAAAATGCTAACATAAACAAAACTAATATTTAATCCGATATGATGTAACGAATAAGAAAAAGAAAATAAAATACATGAATAAGTAGAAAAAGAAGAAGAGACAAGATGATTAAATTATTGCAAAAAAAAAAAAAAGGAGAGAGAGAGAGAGAGAGAAAAAAAATAATTACCTATTTTCATGAGTGGTATTAAACAGCGACAGTACAACGATGTGAATTCGTAAGAAGAAGTAAACTACGAGAAGATGAATGCCATCGGTGGTATAATATAAAAGAAACTGGTATATAATTCTCGAAGTACGATAAATCACGCGCGCACGCGTGCATCCACGCGCGCGCATTAATCCGCGCGTCATCGTCATCGTTGCGTCCAAAAGTAGAAAAAGAAGAAGAAGAAGAAGAAGAAGAAGAGAACTTATGTCAGAACGATGCCGATCCTATGTAATACCAACAGTATACCACGATTCGATGTTACCTAAGAATCTATACATATATTTTATATATATACACATTCACACTCGTATATATTTTATAAAGAAAGATAAAGATAGAGATATACGTCAAGTATTTCGCATCATACACACTACTCTTACATCTTTGTATATATATATGAATGTATGTACGTATATAATGTTCACCAACCTATAATGTAAATCTGCACATTTGTATGTGTATGGGTGTTTATACGTACAGATTAATTTATGTAAAATATATGTATACGTATAAATGAAGACGCGTATCAAACCTATAATATAGATCTATATGTGTCTGTGTTTGTGTGTACAAATACACTAATCTGATGTATCATATATGTATATGCTTATACACTGCATAGATATATGTATATAATATTGAATAATTATAATAGACACACATACATATATTTTACGTATATATTATATATATATGTATAATATATGTGTATATTTGAAATATGTATATCAAATAGATGCAGGTATAAATACTTGTATGTATTATATATAAATGGATATATATATATGTGTATATATGATGATAAAAATATAATTTTTGCTAATCTATTATATATGACTGTATATATGTATATGTTTCTCCTATATACTATATAAATATATATTTTTGTGCGTATATGCGAATATTGGTATATATAAACATATAGGGATATGTAATATTAATTAACTTATAATTAACACTTATATCTATATATAGATATATTATATATGCTTGCGTATACACCATATAAATGTAATATTTATTAATTTCTAACCCACAAACAAATATTTGTGCGTATAAATTACATATATGTAAATATATGTTGATGTGTATCAAAACGCATACCACAAATAGATAAAACTATGCATATGCCTATGTATTATATATATACACACATATGTATATGAAAAAACGTATCGCAAATAGATAAAAGTACATATAGTTTAGTTGGACGAGCATAGATGCCACCTGGTCGTACGCGTTTAGACCTTTTCTACTTCGAAAGTCAGACGCACGGCGCATCATGCGACGCGTACTCGTGGTGTCGTTTTGTAATTTTCAGTAGATATAGATCATCCTCGATCGATCGTTCCTCTCCCATCTCTCTCCCTCTCTCTTTCTCTTTCTTTCTCTTTCTCTCTTGGACTGCGTACTCAGCGATCCTAGGAAAGCCATTTTCTTTGACAAGTAAACTTAGAATCGTATCGACAAAGGTAGCGTATACATTAACCCTTAATTTTGACAAAATACACAATTATTTATATTAATTAATTAGATCTAACGACTTATGCAAATTCGTAACAAACAATTTTGCGAAAAAAGAGAGAGAGAGAGTGAACTGCGATGAGCAGGGGTAAGAGGAGAGTGGGTGACGGTAGCGAGAGAGGGGTGAGGAAAAGGACAGAAGAACTTTGATTTTGAAAGCAAAAGAGAGTGTAAAGTTAGTGCGTAGGACGCATTTACGCGAGCCCTTTTTTTCTTTCTCTTTTTCTTTTTCTTTTTCTTTTTCTTTTTCTTTTTCTTTTCTTTTCTTTTCTTTTTTTGTTGTTTTTTCCTTTTTCTTTTTTTTACTTCCTCTCGTACTTTTTTTTTTTGCGCGTTGCATCGAAGTGGACCACCGTGCGGCTCGACGAATCGCTCGCTCGAGAGAGCGGGAAAGAGTGAAGGAGTGACAGAACGAAGTAGGGGTATACAGGAAGAGCGAGTGAGAACGTAAACGTGAGTGAGAGAGAAAAAGAAAGAAACAGTGTAAGAGAGAGAGAGAGAGAGAGAGAGACAGATCCGCGAGGTTCGCGTTCCCTCTCTCCATTCCCCCCTCTCCGTCTCTCTCACTCCCTCCTAAAGAAGAGTGTGCGTGGTGGTTGTGCGCGTGTGCGCCTATGCGCGTGAGCGTTTCACACCTGACTACTACGTTAGTCAAGTTGGCGACTGTTACTACTTGTACGAGTATAATTAAATGTTAATCAAGGTGATAATAATTGATCGGATAAAATCGTGATTGTTAATAATAATAATAAAAATATTGTTATAGTTAATTGGTACGTTATCCTAGGGAGATCGATGTGTTATGTCGGTAAAGTGTGCGCGGCGGGCACGGTAGGTTAGTTGACCGCGGGGCCGAGCGAGCGCTGAGCTGACAGTAGGCCGGCGACGTCACAGTGGGCCGGTTGAGCCTTCCTTCGTTCGATTCAGGCAGGCTCTTCTATTCGTTTTACATGTAGCAAGGTAAATATTTATCATGCGAGGCTACGTTATTTTAACGAATTATACCAATTTTTTTTTGTAATCTAAAATCCTTTCTTCTTTTTTTTTCTATTTCTTCTCCTTTCTTTATTTTTCTTTTCTTTTGTTTTTCTTTTTTTTTATTCATTTTTTTCATTCGAATTTAGTTTTTCTTTTGCGTTACTTTTCGCTACTTTACTTTACTTTACTTTAGTTTACTTTACTTTACTTTTCATTTTCATTTTCATTTTCATTTTCATTTTCATTTTCATTTACTATTACTTTTCTTTTCTTTTCTTTTCTTTTCTTTTCTTTTCTTTGGTGTTTCTCTTCGTCTCATGGTTAAACAATTATTATTATATATAATATCGAAAGACAACGTTCGTCGCGATTTTCTTTTTGTTTGTTTAACTTTCTTATATTTTCCTACGTAAAATTCACTTGACGTTGATAAATTAATTTAACGATTGACAATTTTTGTTGTTGTACTCCAATGAATTTGTTTGATTCTACGAAGATAATTCGTAACGCAAAATCTATAATGTATATCATCGTATATATTCGCGTTAAATATGAATAGAAACGTTTTGTCAAGCTAACGGGGGTGCCATCGTCGCGAAAGCAAAGTTAAGTTTTAAACCAACGACGATTATCAACCACGTCAACGACGACAACGACGACGACGACGACGACGACGACGACGACGACGACGACGACGACGACATAAGTGGAGAAATGTACGAGCCATACGGAAAAATAAAGTGCATTATGGAAATGATAAGAAAAATGAACGAAGACATTTTTCGATTATTTTGAGATTTTTTTTTGGGGAGAAAATCAAATTTGTTATACTCACGTATAACTGTGTGAAAGAGAGAGAGAGAGAGAGAGAGAGAGAAATTTTGTTGTCAAATTGGTCCACAAACCATGTCCGTCGCGCGCGCGCGTGTATATATGAACGTTGATGATTATTGTTTTCACCTTTGTTTTTATATACACCTTTTTTTTTCTTCCTTTCCTTTTCCTAAGGTTAGTTCATTTTTTCTTTTTATTTTTCACGCGTTGTCTATCTTTTTTATCCCCTCGTGTATACAAAAATCGTCAAATATTGTCGTCGTCGTTGTCGTCGTCGTCGTAGTTGTTTTTGTTGTTGTTATTGTTGTTATTGTTGTTGTTATTATTGTTGTTGTTGTTATTACTGCTACTACTACTACTACTACTACTATTACTACTACTACTACTAATGTCATCTTCATCGATGATATTTCATTCAATCCTTTGTGTTGATCGTAATTACGACTATTTAACAAATACGTGGGAAAACGGTCATGAAATTGGTGAACTACGGAAAAAGGTTTTTTCTTCGTTTAGTGAAAAAAAAAGAAAGAGAAAGAAAATTGTCATCGAATTGTCCAAACAAAAAAAGAAAGAAAGAAAGAAAGAAAATCATTCGTGAATTGATTGAATTGAGAAGAAACGAGGAAGAAGGAAATTGTACGATTGTTATTAGATGACAGATAAGTACAAAGAAAAAATAAAGAGAAAGAGAAACAAAGAGAGAGAGAGAGAGAGAAAAAGAGAGAAAAGTGTTCTCTATAGAAAAAAAAAAAAGGAAAAATTTTACAGAAAGACACGTGAACATTTGAAAGTAATCATCATTGGTGGTAGGAAGTTACTACAGGACTTACAGAAGAACAACAATCAAGAGGAAGAATAAAGAAGTGGACCAGAAATCCGTGTCCCATGGACATCCCATGGTAGACGTCGACTACTACGAAATATTTGTTTTTCAAGTGGGTGAACAGTTTTCCAACGTTTTTATTACCATAAACATACCAAAATAATATTATACGCATAAATATTTTTACTTTTTTCTTCGTAACATTGACGTGATGATGTTTTGCTAACGTTCCGGTTTTTTCTTTTTTGTTTTTCTTTTTTTTTTTTTTGTCAAAAAAAGTTATGAAAAAATTTGTTCGACAACGAGGATTCTTTTATTCTCAATGTAAAATTAATTTAATTATTTTTTTTTTTGTGGAACTGGAAAGGGTGGAAGGATGGGATGGGAGTGTTGGTGGTGGAAGTGGAAGAATTATTTTAAATAAGAAGACGATGATAATGATAATGATGATGATGATGATGATGATGACATGAAGAAAAATGTAAATAGGTGGGTCCGATGATCTCTTTTTCTTGTTGGCACGTCGTCGTCGTCATTGTTATCGTCATCGTCTTCGTCAGAGTTTCGACGTTGTTTCTCGACGGCCGATGGCCACGAGGCTTTGCTCGGAGCAACGCGTTGCGCGATCCCGCGTCGGGAGACACGTGACGTGAGTGAAAAGTGCCTAACCGGGATGCTTCCGGTCGGTGTCAGACAGATAGAGAGAAGGAGAGAGAAAAAGAGAGAGAAAGAAAGAAAGAATGAATGAGAAATCAACAAATGATGATAACAAGGAAAAATGTGTTAGAAAATTATTTGTCATACGATTTAAAAAAAAAAAAAACAAAACAAAACATTTATATTTCGAAAAAAATTAATCGAGACAATTAAATAAAGTATAAAAAACAATGTGAGATTGATAATTGTATTATAAAAAAAAAAAAGAAATAATGTTAAGAGAGAAAATATAAAAGAAGATTAAAATAAATGAAAGATTGTGAATTAGTGTATTATAAGAAAAATTAATTAAATTTGATAATTAAAGTTATATTTAAAAAAGAAGAAGATTAATAAAAAGAACAATAAAAAAGAAGAAAGAGAAAGGAATATATCTGGTAAAAAAAAAAAATATATATATATATATATTATTTGAAAATTGTATAAAACATATTACTACTTAGAAAAACGTATGAAAGATCGAACAAAATATAAACAAAAGAAAAAAGAATAAAAAATTTAGATAGAGAGAGAGAGATCTGGTGTGAATCGTGTGACGATGAAGAAATTAGAAAGAAAAGGAAACAAAAAAACCAATTGAAAAAGAAAGGTTTGAAAATAGAAATGATAAAACGCGTTTATAGAAAATATTGTTTGAAATAGAAAGAAAGTGTTAGAAAAAAGGAATAAAAATAAAGGAGAGGAGAGAAAGAGAGAAGAGAAAGGGAAGTAAAAAGGAAAAAGATGTAAAGAAGAATGGTTGCATCCTTGTCCGAGCATATCTCGTCACGATCGAGCGCGGTAAATTAGAAACTACCGTAGAGATCTGAGCTACCGTACGCGACACGCTCCGTCGGATTCGCGCCAATTTCCACGCGAGAACCTACCCTCTTCCTCTTGCCCTTCCACCGATCCCCATCCATCCTTCTTTTCCTTCCTTCATTCTCAAAGGATAAAAAAAGAAATACGACTGAACGGGAATCGAAAATAGAAAAGGATAGGAAATGATCCGTGATCGTGCGTGACGGCTTCGTAAAAGTGTGGTGTTCTTTTCTAGTGTTTCTTAGTTAAAGATAGAAAGAGAAAGAGAAATAGAAAAAAGAGAGAGAGAGAGAGAAAGAGAGAAATAATAATAATAATAAAAGAAAAAAAAAAAGAAAAAAATATTACAAAGAGAGAGAGATATACGCACAAGTGCACGTGCATACACGCACACGTGCTCTCTCTCGGAAAAGGTGGTGGGTGGAGGAGGCGGCGGTGGTGGTGGTGGTGGTGATGGTGGTGGTGGTGGTGGTGGTAGTGGTGGAGAGAGAGGTGAAGGAGGTGGAACAACTCTCGAGCTTCGGGTTAGAAAGGAGACACGCATGACACGCACCACGTATGCACGCACGTATGCACGTCGTACTGTCACGATCATGGAGTGACGGTACATACCTACGTATCTATCTATGTATTTATCTATCCATGTAAGTATTATTCGTATACGTTTATATTTTATATACACTTTCGAGTAGATTCAAACTGGCGGATGGATCTTTTCCTTCCTTCCTTCCTTCCTTTTTTTCCTTACGTGCAACGTAACTGATGCGCGAAAGGTTAACCCAAAAGAAAAAAATTAAGAAAGAGATAGATAGATAGATTGATTGATAAATAGATAGATAGATAGATAGATAATGATGAATAATCTAGAATGACAAATTGGTGGAAGGTAGAAATATATGTACATATATATATGTATTTATATTTTCATAGAAAGAGATGGGATGCTGTTGAGATTTCATCAAAGTTAGAATAAATTAGAAAGAGACGGATAGTTTAAGATGACAAATTGAGCACAAGTAGATAGAAATTATTTTTGAAATTTATTATATATATGGATATATTATACATATTACGGATGATATTTCATAAGAGTAAAAATAAGATAGAGAGAAGTATTTAATGCTAGGATGTTTTAACGGAAGCAAGTAAAAGATTACATTCTAGTCATAAGACGTAGACTGATTTACGAATCTCGAGAGAAACAAACACAAAGAAAGAAAGAAAGAGAGAAAAAGATAGTTGATCTTTCATAAAACTTTAGAATAATAAGTGAAAAAATGCAAATAGTAAAAAGCAAGAAAGAAAGAAATGAAGAATGAAAAGAGAAGTAGTCGGTAATTTGTCGAGATTCCAACAAGAGAAAAATCGGTATTATGTAAAGAAGAAAAACGAGATAGATAGAAAATTAGAAGAGTAAGAAGAAGAAGAAGAAGAAGAAGAAGAGGAAGAGGAAGAGGAAGAGGAAGAGGAAAAAGAGGAAGATAGTGCGTGTTCCGCGAGCTGTTCGCGACCAGACGAAAATATCTCACGTGCGTCGAGAGAGAGTAAACCTCGAAGCTCTTTTGGAGGCTGACAACAATTACGACGAAGACGACGACGACGCCGACGCCGACGCCGACGCCGACGCCAACGCCGAAGAAGAGGAGGAAAGGAAGAAGAAAAAAGAAACAACAACAAAAAAGAAAGAAAAAGAAGGTAGCTGGAAAGTAGGAAAATCGGTGAGAGAAGATGCTTTTCGGTGAGCGAAATTACGGGCTTTTGATTTTTTACGAATACAATTATATATACCTATTTTTAAATTATTTTTTTTTTTAAGAGATTAAATTGATATATATTATTTTTTCTCTTAATATTTTATTCGATTAATAATGAATATTCGTGTATATTTTTTTTATAATATAATAACAAGTAGGATGAATGTAATAATTTATTTTTCTATTTTTCTTTTTTTTTTTTTAGTATATTTTTTATTATATTTTTTAGTATATATTCGACTACGAGGAAACACATCGAGATTGTATTAAGAATTTAATCTAGCATAAATTTCTTTTTTATTAACAATCTTATCACGATCATAGATATTATTATATATATATAACATTTATATCTAGTAGTATATGCACAAGTAATCATAATAAATAATATATATATAGAAAATTAAAACTCATTACAATAGAAACAATGACTCTATATTCTTAATCATAATATATAAAAAATAATTTATTTAATTATATAAATTATTCTTAATTCTAATTACATTAGAAAATTAAAATTAATTACAAATACAAACAATAACTCTATATTCTTCATCCCAAAGTATAATTCTTGCATATCTCAAATTAATTTCTAAATTGAAGATTAAACTTACATATAGGCCCTTATCCGTACAAATTAAAAACAAAGTAAAAAACTAACACAATTAATATAAATAAATGATTTTTAAATTATATATTGAATATAATATAATCGCTATTATCAATTACTTTATATTTCTCTCTCTCTCTCTCTCTCTCTCTCTTTCTCGTAGATTTTTATTTCCAATAGAAAAAGAAAAAAAAGGATACAAAGTTTCTCTCGTATATTTCTCTATTTTTTTTTGTATTTAAACAAAAAAAAAATGAAAGAAGTTATATATGTATTTGCGTTCTCTGTGACTTCGCATTAGTGCATAACTTAGCAATGAACGATAAGAGTGGTCGTAGCACGTGTCGTTGTTGTTAATGTCGAACCACCGATAATCCGTAATAAATTAGTCTCTATATTCTCATTCGGTTAATACGGCCCTGCGCGCTAAACACTACGCGGACGTCGTTTGACGTTTCGTTGAAGGTCGCGTGCTCTAACTCTAACTTTATATCGGTGTTCTCCCTCTCTCATTCTAACACACACACACATACATAACACATATATATATATATATATATATATATATACATTCGCTTACTTATTATTTACTCACTCACTCTCACCTCGTCTCTCTCTCTCTCTCTCTCTCTCTCTCTCTTTTTCACACACATATACATTCACTCGCATATTTACTTACTCACTCTCACGTACCTCCTTCTCTCTTTCTTTCTCTTCTCTTTTTCTTTCTCTCTCTCTCTCTTTTAACTCTTCTACAACTACGCGTATACGCACAAACGAAGGCCCGAGAGCGTTTAACGATCGTTACGCGTTAAATCGCACGGCTCATTGTTTTCCGGGAAGCACCGACAATTTTCCAAGCTTACTCTTCCTCTTCTACTTCTTTTTCTTTTTCTTCTTCTTCTTCTTCTTCTTCTTTTTCCTTCTTCTACAATTTTTATAATTTTTATCTCTATCTTTTTTTTATCCTTCTTCTTCTTCTTCTTCTTCTTCTTCTTCTTCTTCTTCATAGATAGAAAACNTTCTACAATTTTTATAATTTTTATCTCTATCTTTTTTTTATCCTTCTTCTTCTTCTTCTTCTTCTTCTTCTTCTTCTTCTTCATAGATAGAAAACTTGTTTTTTGAAGAATTGAATCCTGTTAGTCCCCACGCA
>NW_015148990.1:492702-509410 GCF_001465965.1 Polistes dominula | reverse complement strand
CTTCTTCTTCTTCTTCATAGATAGAAAACTTGTTTTTTGAAGAATTGAATCCTGTTAGTCCCCACGCATTAATCATACATTTGTTCTACTTGTTTTTTTTGTTCATTTTATTAATTTATTATTTATTGTTATTCTTTTTTATCAATCGTACAAATTTATTATAATTTTTTGTTCTTTCTTTTTTTATGCTTCTTTAACTATGAAAGAAGAATATCTTCTTTCTATTCGTTCATCTTAAAATATTTTCTCACTTTTATTTTCTTTATTTATTTCTTAAACAGAGATACAAAAAATTCTTATGAAAGTTTTAATTCTCTTAAAACACTACTACAATTGATCATATTTATTTAATTCATATTATTTATTATTTATATTTATTTTCTACCAATATAAAACAAATTTAGAGAGAGTTTTTTCGTTTTCTTTAAGAAAATGTCTTTCTTTTTCTTCTTTATTTTTCTTCTATCAGAAACAAAAAGTTTTGAGCACTCTTCGACTCTTCTTCCAATTATGTTTTATATATAGTTATAATCATCTTTATTTCATTAAGTTTATTTATTATTTACATTATTTTCTATCAATGATACAAATTCATTATCTTGTTTCTTTAATATCAATATATATTAGGGGGACCAAAAAGTAATCAAAATTTTTCTTTACTGACGATAAAATATTTATTTATTAAAGAAATTTCAAATGCTAATCAACAAAAACTTTGTTCATCATTTTTTAACACTTTATCAATTACGTAAAGGAAATTGTTCTTCAGTTCCCTTTTTAAAAAGTCCTTCGATTTTTCATTGACACAAACTAAATGTGAATGTACTCATCACAAAAATTTTCATTACTTTTCGGTACTCCTAATATCTTCTTCTTATTCTTTTTTTTTTTCTATTTCTTCTTATTTAGAATTTTTCTTTCCTTCTTTCTGAGAAGCTCTCTTTGACCTTTCAAAATTAATCACATTTATTTCATTGATTTTATTTATTATTTATATTCTTTTCAAATAATCCAACAAATTCGTGTCAAATAATTTCTTATAATATAAAATGATCTTCCATCTTTCTATTATTCCATCTTAGAATATTTTTATTCCCCTTCCTCTCTCTCTCTCTCTCTCTCACTCTTTCTTTCTTATGTTAATCATGATCAAAAAAAAAAAAAAATTCTTATAAAAACTTGTACCCTCATTAACCCATACAATCTTTGATAGATCATATTACTATCAGTAATTTGATTTAGTAATTAACAAAATATTTAATAAATATTATACAAAAATAATCAAATTCATTCCCCCTCATTTCTTAGAGATAATAGGAAGAAGTAAAAAATTAAAAATTAAAAATTAAAAAAAAAGAAAACTAGAAAGAGAGAGAGAGAGAGAGAGAGAGAGAGAGAGTGAGTACGTGGTATTTTGTACATTTTCTTTGACTGATTAATACGCGAAGGCATTCTCTTAACGTCGGCAAAGGCGGCAGAGGTGGAGGTCGTTAACACTGATAAATGGGTAGAAAGAGAAATGAGAAGAGGTACGCGATTATCGGGTTTAAATATTCCGTTTAATAATTATATACATATATATATAATTATACGTATGTATAATATATATATATATATATATATATATATATATATACATACAAACATACCATAGATACAAATATTCTTATATGTGCAAATTTATACGAAACAAAACATATGCATTTAACAAGCAACAAACAAAAATTACACATATATACACATACACAAACAAATAAAGAAACACAAATACTAATAACAAAAGTGTATCTTCTAATCGAGATATACATCGTTAAAACGTCACGATAATATTTATTATAACAACAAACAACGAATCAAAAAGTTGCTCAAATTTTTGTCCGATAATCAACATCCGAAAACCGATAAAAAGACAGAGATAGAGATAAAAAAAAAAGAAAAAAAGAGAAAAAATGAATATTTCGAAATAAAATTAACAAAACAAACGAATGAAAAATAAAAAAAAGGAATTTATATAAAAAAAAAAAAGAAACACGCACACGAGTTTACGGTTTAAGCATGCCTTCTTCTCGCACGTTCTTACTTACGGTTTATCGATTTATAATCATAATCGTGAGAGATAAGAGACTTCGAAACCGTCGAGTTTGTCATACGATGAGTGGCTATTAAGTCGATGTACTCGATGCTAACGCATACACTTGCGCAAAACCTAATGTAAGTAAGTATATATAAATGTTCACTAATGAACGACGCGTCACGATTATGCGAACGACGATGAACGCATGTTTTAACACGCGTCCAACTATTGCGTATATATGTAGTACACGCACGTACATATATATATAATAATAATAATAGTTATGTATATAATAGGTATATATACATATATACACATCATACCTATAAACATCATACATATACACATACATACATACGTACGTATTCATAGTTATATGTTCACATATTACTCATTATCAGTGCCACTCTCTTTCTCTTTCTCTTTTTTTCTTTTGCTCATTTTTTTTCATTTCTCTTTAACTTCGTCCACAACGATAGTCGATTGGATTAAACGAGTACTGTGTGTGCGATGCTACTACTATACACGACAAATTTCACTGTTAATGGTTCGATACAATCCATTTGTATTGGTTCAATCTCTACGTTCATATACAAATATATATGTATGCGTGTAGAGATATACGTTGATAATAATAGTGGTAATAGTAACAACAGGGGGTTTGTTGTTTTTCCGATTGTGGTGGGGTAGTCCCACGAAACGAGTAGAGAGAGAGAGAGAGAGAGAGAGAGAGAGAGAGAGTAACGACGACGATGATGATAAAAAAAATAAAAAAGAAGAAATGTTGCGAAAAAAAGATTGAAATAAAAAAAAAAAAAATAAAAATTACAAAACAAAAATTGAAATACAAATAAAAAATAAAGGAGAGAGAGAGAGAGAGAGAGAGAGAGAGAGAGAGAGGAAAGAGAAAAAAAATATGAAAGAGAAATATTTTCTGGTTACGCTTATTGACGATGGCATATGGAAACTTGTGATGGTGGGGGGTTGGCGTGGCGGAGGGGGTACAGGGAGGGGGTGGGGAACAAATGAAAAAGCTAAAAACGGATCGAAAAAATGGAGTAACGGATACATCGCACGAGAGCAAGTGAAAGAGAGAGAGAGAGAGAGAAAATACAATAGATAGTCGAAACCGGAAAACGTTTTGATTGCGTACGCCCTCCGAAAGTGATTTTAGATCGTCTCGAGTGGTTTTCCCACGAAACGATTCATCCCGGCAATCGTTTTTTTAGATACAAAATGAGAGAAAGAAAAAAAAAAGAGACAGAAAGAAGGAACGTTAAAGTGTTAAACACAAAACAGAGTTGACATAATGATCACAATATTTTCCATCCGCCGATTGTTTGCCGCCAATTTTTGTTCCATTTTTTTTTTTGCTCATTTCTGTTATTCATCATCTTCATCACTGTCTTTCTTTTAACCAGTTGACTGTGGAATTTAGTTCCAAAAGATCACCACAGGGTGCGGAATTAATCGAACGCAGGACAAATGGTATTGTTATACATTTTACGAAAAACGAGGAAGGATTAGCTTTTTATTCGTCAACAAAACTAACAATTCGTTTCTGAATACGTTATTTTTACTAAAAGCTTGAAAATTATCAAAAAAAAAAAAAAAAGAAAAATTAAATACATAAACAAGAAAAATTGAAGATAGCAAGAATAAATAAGAAAAATAAGAAAACAATTAACAAAATTTCAAGCTATGTATGTGTGATATGTTTCAAAGCACGGTACTATGCAAAGTGCGACACTTCATAGGTCGTCCACCAAATCCTTGTTTCCTTGCGTTTTCCATTTTTTTAACAAACGGCACATCTTATAAATAAAAATAAATTAAATAAATATAAATAAAATACGTAGAGGTTGTATTGGTAATATAAAGGGAACATACCATCAAATAATATTCTTATTACATTTTATTGACATTTCGAGTTTTTATAGTGAACGGTAATTTTTTATTTTACACAACGAGTATGCACGTCAAACGCACCGCAGTAGAGATTTGGTCCGACGTGTATACACGTCGAGTGCACTTAACTGGTTAATGAGGACTTACAGGAGTGTTGATCATTGGTTATATCCTTGGAACCGACTTTATTTTGGCATCGATTTTCGTTCGTTTGCGGACTTACGACAATGGTGACGATGACGATGACTATGACGATGAAAACGATAATACACATCGATACATGCAAGACCAAATTTTTTCTAAATTTTTCCATCTCTCTCTTTTGCTACCTTTTTATCTTTTTCTATCTTTTTTATTTTCTATTTCTAGCGTAAGCTCGATTTTTAATTTCATAAGTGGTACTTTTGAAAGTATTAAAACGAGAGTACGAGTAGCATCGAAAAAACGGGTAACTGAAGTAGAATCAGAATGAATATATAGATAGATAGATACATAGATAGATAGATACATAGATAGATAGATACATAGATAGATTAATCAAATGAGAGAAATAGAGAAATAAAGAATATGAAATAATTTTTTGTTAGTTGTTGGTGTGTTAAAAAAGATAAAAGAAAAGTAAGATAATAATAATTATAGAATATAACATATATATATAATAATTCTATATGTAATAATATAGAATTATATATTATTTTATATTATATATATTATAGTTATTAAAATTATTATTTATTATATATAGAATATATAATAATTATAAATAATTATTAATAAAAATGATAAAAATATATTATATATATAATATATATAATTTTTATATAATAGATATATAATAAATCTAAAAAGATAATAGAAATATAATAATAATAATAATAATATTATAAGAATAGAAATAGAAAAGTAATCGTTCGTCTGTAACATTTTTTACAAATTCGCACCTTCACTTTTAATTGAAATGGATAAAATATAAAAGAAACGGGGAAAGGGGAATTTATTAAATAAAAAAAAAAAACATAAGTGGATTTGTATTCCTCGTTAAAATATTATTTAAAAAAAAAAAAATAAAAAAGAAAATGAAGTTTTAGTTTGAATTACATTTTAGATATAAGAGAAAATTTTGTTCACATTTGTTCTCGGATTGTTTTAGAAAAATAAGAAAAATAGTTAACGAAGAAATAAGGATGGCGATAATCATTCGTCCCGATAATAATTCTTCGAAAATGAACGTTCATTTTGTATGCTACTATGACGATACTTTGCAACGTTATCGGCGTTTATAACAACGCGTTAAAATAACTACACGCAGTAAATCAACATTATTTCCGTCATCTTAAATTTTGCAATTGAATGGAGTACTTTGACGTTATGTCGATTAAAAAATGTCTACATTAACTCGTAATTATTAATCAGATGGATTTAGAAAAAAAAAAAAATTTATTTACATTCTAATTATTTTCTTTTTTATTTAATATTGATTTTTTCAATTTTTTTTTTTTTTTTATAAATAATGAACCAATTACAAGTTAATCGATGTTTTTAAACGTTTTTTTGAACACTCTCGTCCGCACTTTTATTTTTATTTGCGTTTTTATTTTGTTTGTTCATTATCGTTAAGAATATTTTGTCACACAACTTATTTTTTTTTATTATATTATTTATTTTATTATTTTATATTAAATTAAAAATAATATAAATATATATTATTTTTTTTATATTTTATTTTATTATATTTAATATAATTATAATAATTATTTTAATTAAATTTATTATATTATTCGTTTGTACATCTTTTGTTCATAATCATTACAAAATATTTGGTCAATTTATTCATATTATTTTTCACTCATCGAAATTAATTGTTCATTCATATTCGATCAGCGCCCTTGTATTGTAAAATAATTGTATAGTTTTTTTTTCATTGTAAACTTTTCTTTTCTTATTTATTTATGTTTTTTTTTCCTTTAACAGATAAGACTTGATCGAACCATAAACAAACAAAACGTTTAAAAGGAAAAAAGAACTCGTTTTTACGTTATCGCTGTCGTTGTTCATGTTTCTTATAATCTTAGTGTACTATCGTTATTTATTAATGTTCAATCGTAATTTATAATATTAGAAATAAATATTAATTGGTAATTATATACCCTAGGATGTAAAAAAAAAGAAAGAAAGAAAAGTTATTTTTTATTACACTTGTTTTATTATTTTCATCGTCACTCAAATATAATCTTACTTAGAATAATTTTTATCATAATCGTTTAATCAAAAATTCTTTTTTTTTTTTTTTTCTTTATAATCTTATCATACTTTTTGGCAATAAATTAGTAAAAAAAAAAAAATAGATAAAAAGAAAATTTATCTTCAAATTATTATGGTAATCTTCATAATCGTAGTTTTTTTTATTATAGTTCGTTTTTGTCCTAGTGGTAGTTAGGTTTGTCTTTTTAAACCGGTAACGATAAACACCAAGGACATTTATGTTGGTGTTTATGTTGAGAGAAAGAATTGATCAAAAGGAAGCCGTCATAAAAAGCTCGCCTCGGGGATTAGTCATTGGTAAACGAGCACCACAGACTACTGAGCTTTTTCACGATTCTTATAATATAAGTAGTAGAAATAGTAATAGTATAATAGTAATTGTGACCGTCACCTTGTCTGATTTATGGCAAGTCATCGTTATTTTCCTCGTGTTGTTTTTTATGTATTTTATATTTTGTCATTATCTTACAACATTTTATTTAATTTTTTTTTTTTTTTACTGAATTTTCTATTTAATGTTATAATCTATAACGAAGAAATAAAAAAAAGATTATTCTCAATATTTAACAATAATTAAATTCAACTTATCCGATCGAATAAACTTTTTCAAATATATTTTGTTTTATTTCTTGAAAATGATACGAAATTTTTTTTTTCTCATATAATTTTTTTTAATCAAAAGATAAAAAAAAAATGATAAAAATTTGTATCGTCGCTTGATAATAACAACATTGCAAATTCTTTTTCTATGTAAATTATTTTTCATATTTATTTGTATGTGAATTAATTTTTTAAATATTTATTTATTTGTAATATTAATTTTTTTCTATGTTAATTTTTAATATTTATTTTTAATATTTATTTTTTTTAACTAGTTTTCATTGAATAAACATAATTAATATTCAAAGAACAGTTTAATGATTTTTTTTTGTCAATAATAAGATAAAGAAAAAGATAAATATAAGATAATTTTGATCTAACATTTGTATCTTGGTCAACTAACCACGATTATGATATTTGCCATCGAATTAGAGCAAGCATTATTATGACATCATCAATTTTAATGACAAGGGGCTTGCTTACTCGAGGGTTGCATCGACTAGAATAGTAACTATGATATATAATAATATCAAATCTAAAGATAGAATCACGTGAGAGAGACAAGAAGAGAGTAAGAAAGAGTGAGAGTGAGTGACAAAAAGAAAAAAAAGAAAAGAAAAGTAAATATTATAATAAGATAATTTATATTCCATATTTACATGATTACATGAAATCATCGTGTATTTTTCCTAATGAAAAATATCCGCCTACTGTTAGGTTCTTTTTTTCTTCATTTTTTTGTTTATCAAACATTTTATTTGTACGATTATACCTATATATATATATATATAAATACATCAACTATATATATATATATATATATATATATATATATATGTGTGTGTGTGTGTGTGTGTAGTGTGTAGAAGTCACGCATATTACGTGTGACGCATTATTCGCATAAATTAGACCGCGAATACAATTTTCTCTTTATCATCGAATGGCCAGTCCCAAAGCGGCTATCGTTAATTTGCCGAGATCCATGTTACATGGTAGAGCAACAAAGCGTAAATTATTATTAATATGATTAAAATTGAATGGTGATGTTGTGGTACGGATTGCCACGGGCGAATGATTTTGCCATCCCTATAATGGTATCGTTATTACAATCGTTTCTCTGTCACGCGTTATAATTATTATTTCTTTGACGGTGATAATAATAATTGTCCTCGCGTATATATCCCACCAATGATATGCAACGAACTATCATCATAGCTCCCAAAAACGATTTTCGTATTAGAATTTCATTCGTTAATATCAAACCTTTCCCCCCTTCTACGTTCCCCCCCCCATTTTACAATCCCTTCAAGCCCATTCTACTTTTCGAATTACCTAACGATTATTCCTATCATCGAATTAGTATATCATTATGACACTGGTAATTACGGTTATTTGACAATTGTTACCCGAGATAGTTGTTACAATTTATTTTAACAATATTTTCAAACAAATTTATGTTTTATTCTTTTTTTTTTTCTACTCTTTAATAATATCAATTATTATATAAAATTAATATATTTTTTTTTAAATAATTTTTTTGACTTACTTAATCCACGTTGATCATAATTACAAGCATAATTGTAATATATTTTTATATTAATGTGTTAGGGATAATAAAAGTATAGTTTATGTTATTTCTATATTTATTTCTTTATTTATTTTAATTGATTTGAATAACAATATTATATATATATATATATATATATATATATATATAAATTCTTTTTATATATTTAATATAAAAAGAAAATTAAATATAAATTCCTATGTTTTTTTTATTTTTTTTTTATGAAGAATCCTTGTAATTAGAATTGATTTAGCTAACCAAAATGCTACTCTTGTCAGCAAAATAGATTTTTTTGTTTTATATATATAAAGAAATAGTATTATATATATATATATATTGTATTATTATATTTAATATAAAAAAAAAATGAAATATAAATTCCAATGGTTTTTCTTAAGACACATCCTTCTAATTAGAATTTAATTGTATTTTGCACATGTTTATTTATTTTTTTAATCCATTACAAAAAAAAAATATCGCATGTAAACGGTATAGGAATAAATGATAACGATGTCGTAATTTTTTAAGAGCTATCTATCTTTTTCTCATATATATATGTAAATTTTTTGAATGTTATTCGTCGTACAAATTTTTTTCTAAACAATTTTTTTTTTGTTCTAACGTTGGAAAGTGGATAAGATTTCGAAGAGCAGAAACGTCGACGGAAACTGTAACGAAGCTTACAAAGTTACGACGACGTTTCTCGCGCGTTGCTAACTTTGAAATACCTCTACGTACTCGGCTAAAAGTTTAAAGAGCTTTCGGAGTATGGTATGCTATATATATACATCTATATACATTTATATATATTTATATGAGTAGGTAGAGAGTCAACGCACATCTTTTCTCGAAAGCAAGATATAAAGTGAAGGATGCGTTTCCAACATGTAGAGATCTGTTGGTGTATACTTAAAATTATTTCATTGAAATTTTGGCACGTTTCGTATTAAACGATGGTCAGGACACGTACGTTTGTCGGCCTAACTGCGTTTTGTCTATTCCCAAGAAAACCGGATTTGCAGTTAAGCACAGCTGTCGTTCTAATCCACCTTCACGAATATTCGAATTTATTAATAGGAAAACCTTCTCCTTTATATTCATAAAACTATTTCTATATAGATGGTTATGCATTTTCATTGTAATATATATCGCGAATTACTATTATAGTTTTGTTATTTGTTATTTTATAATTATATTTATTCGTATATTTGTATTGGTTAATTAATACGACGAATTAGTTCGTAAAATTGAACAAATTAATTGTTCATTATATTTTATCTGATTTAATTCAATTATTTATATAATATGTTATATATTTTGATGATTTTGCAACATTGTTAAATTGAACAAATTTTACATTATTATATTATTCTTATTATTTAATTATACATTGTACATCATTATATTTATTTATGTTAATTTAAATTAATGTTTATCTGTTTTATTTAAATTATTTCTATAATATATATATTATATTTTTTAATCGTTTGCAACATTGTAAAATGAAACCAATTAATCGTTCTTTATATTTTATCTTACTAATGAAATTATTTATTTTATATATTATATTTTTTAATCGTTTACAACATTAAGAAAATTTATTTTATTATTTGTTCTATTATTTTGATTATTATAATTATTTAAATTACATTAATATTGTACTTTTCTTATTTTTCATTTTATAGATTCTCGAGTTAATTTTTTATAAGCACAATTTTTGTTTTTTATTTATTTTTTCGAACAGGCCAACCATCCATTTTACAAACCATGCCTACAATGCTTGACTTTGTAATTTAAATTAATCCACTGTTACAACTGTCGATACAAATTTATTATTATTATTATTATTATTATTATTATTATTATTATTATTATTAATAAATATACAGTGAATAATTATTAACTATAAGGAATATTTTGTAACATTTTCTACATTTTTTTTTTTCTGATTACATTTAAGCCTAATACTTTGTCGGTAGTCAAGAAAATCAAATGATTACGAGCAACGTAATAATAAAATTTTATGAGTTTCTTCTTTCTTTCTTTCTTTCTCTCTCTCTCTCTCTCTCTTTCTCTCTTTCTTTTTTTTTTATTTTTTGTTATTGTTTCCCTATCGTTAAACAATGTTTTTACTAGTAGTATCCACAAAGTTTTACGACACTTTTGTATCTTTCAATGGATCGATCAAATACTTCCTCTCAACCAACCATAAACCATTTTTTTTTTTTTTTAATCATTCATAGAATTCCATTCTACTTTTACAAACGATTTTTGAAAAAATGAATTTCAAAAAAAAAAAAAAAAGAAAATGAAAAGAAACAGGAAAGAGAAAGAAAAAAAACGGAAAGAAAGAAAGGAACGGAGGAAGGTGAACAAAAAATGTTCCCACAAACGAACGAGGTAGCTCAGCTGAGAAAAGTGCTGAAAGATTTATGGAGAAATAAGCTCCCTCTTTTCCTCTCTCTCTCTCTCTCCCTCACTTTCTCTCTCTCTCTCTCTCTCTCTCTGTCTCTCTCATTCTCTTTTGAATAGCGAGTGTGTACGCGCGCGTGCGCTCGTAAAAGAAAAAAAGAAAAAAAAATACCCCGTGTTGTACTCCAATTGAAATCG
The DNA here is from genome assembly GCF_001465965.1 of Polistes dominula. The sequence continues at coordinate 498,389 of NW_015148990.1, read as the reverse complement.
AGCAACTTCTTTTCACGGGGAGGGTAACAGGTGTCAGCTCGGTACGTAAACCCGGGAAAAACAAAAATTTTTTTATTTGAAATATACATATTTAAAATTATTCATATAACTTCCCCTCTTTTTTCTGTTTTTCTTTTTTTGAGGGGGTTGGGAATGGGCTGAGGTCGTGTGGGAATTTATTTTTATCCGCTTTTTTTTCTTTTTTTCTCTCTTTTTTTTTCTTTTTTTTTTAATATTTTATTTTCATCTATTTTGTTTTCATTTTATTTTTATGTAATTTTTTTTTTTTTTTTTACTGAGGTTACGAGAAACCCTATGTAATAACGTCACGCAAAATAGATATATCAAAAGCTCGTTAAAAGTTTTCCCTTTCAATTCGAAAATGAGAAAGTAAAAAAATAATAAAAAAAAAAAAAAACAGAAAGAAGAAGAAATAGAGAGAGAGAGAGAGAGAGAGAAAGAGAGGGGAATGAAAAAGGGAAAGGGAAGAAGAATATTTTTTTTTAGTTTGATACTCTATACCACGTTAAATTGATATCCCGTAAATTTCTCACGCATGTGCGTACACACACAGACACATACGCACGTACAAGCGTGTACACGAATAAAACCAACAACGAAAAAAGGAGAAGAGTTGTTTTTATAATCCTCATATGGATCAAAAGTTGGTTACGAATTTTGAAAATTTAATTAATCTTCTCTTGAGATTCGTTAAATTTATATTTGTAACTTTTATTTTTATTTCTCATGTTTTCATCGATTAATACGAAAATTAATTTAAATTTAAATTCATTTGTAATAATAAAAATTAATAATTAATTGAAAATATCTTAATTTGAACGTAATAAATTTGTTGTAATTATATTATTTAAGAAAACTTGTATTAATTTTCATAGGAAAAAAAAAAAACAAATTAAAATAATTGGTATACATTGAACAATTATAAAAGTACGCGTACAATATAACTGAACGCATGATCTTTATATGAATAAAGAATTTATTTTATAATATTAATAATTATGACTATCAAGTAATATAAATTTATAATTATATTATTTAAGAAAACTGGTATTAATTTTCATAAGAAAAAAACCAATTAAAATAATTGGTATACATTGAATAATTATAAAAGTAAATAACCGAACGCATGTTAAACTAGAAATCAAGGATTATATTAAAAAAAAATTATTTATAAATTAATATTCGTTATTTATTTTTTTATTTTATTATTATTATTATTATTATTATTATTATTATTATTATTATTATTATTATTATTATTATTATTATTATTATTTATCAAATCTCAAACGATATATTAATCTTTTCTTGAGATTTGTAAAATTTATATTTTTAACTTTTATTTTTCATGTTTTCATGTTTTCATCGATTAATACGAAAATTAATTTAAATTTATTTGTAATAATAGAAATTAATTAATTAGAAATTTCCTAATTCAAAGTAATGAATTTGTAATTATATTATTTAAGAAAAATTTGTATTAATTTTCATAGGAAAAGAATTAAAATAATTCATTACATTAAATAATTATAAAAGTAAATAAACAAATACATGATAAACTTAAAATCTCTCTTAACGATTATATTACAAATTATTATATTTTTTAACTAAAATTCGCTTATTTATCAGATTACAAACAACAGAAATCTAAACAAAATCTCAAAGAATGATAATTAATATAAATAATTAAAAAAAAAGAAACAAAAATTTATCTAATTAGTCCTTCGTATTTGTATTTATAATCCCCAAATATAACTATAATAATAAAGAACGAGAATATAAACATCACGATAAATACGTGTGTGTGTGTGTGTGTGTGTGAAAATTTTGCGAATAATTCAGCCGAGCTACAATCGAGTTATAATAATATTCATAATAATATTATTTTCGTTTAAAAAAGTAAATAAAAAAAAAAAACAAAACAAAACAAAAAACCAGTTTGTCTATGCATGTGTGTACGTTAGTAAAAAAACAGAGAGAAAGAGAGAGCAAAATAGAGAAAGAGAGAAAGAGTAAAAGAGAGAGAGAGAGAGAAAGAGAGTGATTAAGCTCGTTCATAAGTCATTTATTTCAAAGCCTCTTAAACGTGCATCGATGTGAAAATCCTCGTTGAAGAGAGCATATCGCGTTATTTATAACCAAAACGAAGCGTCCTCTCGAGCACCGGACCTCACCACGGCGTATTAAATTTTTTCTGTTTTTTTTTTTTCCTTTTTTTTTTCCTATTTTACCTACCTACCTCTTCTAATGAAGTTTTATCATTATTTTTGCAAAGGCACCTGAAAGAAATAAAAAAAAAAAAAAAAAAGAAAGAACCAGACAGTTAGCTTTTCACCGATCTCCCCGGCTAATTGGCTATCACGAACGTGTGACGTGTTGTATGGTGTATATGTGTCTGAATAAATATGTGTATATGTGTTTATACGCATTCGTATAACTTGTACGTATTTGTTTCGTGTATAAATAATTTATGAAATATTTTTTTTTTTTTTTTTATGTAATTTTAATCTTCGTTTTTTTAACACACCGAGAATGTAATATTTAATGGAACGATTTACCAACGTGATAATGTAATATATTTTTTTTTTTTTATATATGGTCTCACGTAAATTATTTTCATCAATTTGTTGATTTCGTTCGATCGATTAAAATTTTTGGAACTTTTTTTTATTTTATTATTTTTTTTTTTTTATTATTATTATTTCAAACAATTCTATAACAAATTCGATCGATAATATTATAAATCAATTTAAATGATGCGCGTGATATATTACTTTTGAATAATTTAACGTGGTATATTACGTTCATTATTAAATAACTAATAAACATTAATTAGAGTATATTTGAATATTAATTGTAATATAGAAAAAGATAGAAAGAGAGGGAAAGAGAGAGAGAGAGAGAGAGAGAGATCGAGTTAATATAATTCAAACGTTATAATCAGAAATGAAATTTCTAATATAGTTTCAAATACAATTTTCAAATAGAATTTCTAATAAATTTGATTACGCATAGATTGTTATATAAAAATATGATCTAATGCAACTTTATCGTTTGAACTTAACGTTCAAAACGAAATTTTACTTGATCATAATGTTAGTAACTGTCTTCGTGCGTGTATATAACTTGTGTATGTGCTGTATATTTGCTTATGTATTTAGATACGTGCGTTCAAGATCGTATATATAAAGAAAGATAGATAGAATAAGAATTTCGCAAGAGGTATGACACTTAACTTGTTCTTCCCCCGCACTCCTATCAATCTTCATATTTTTTTTTTTTACTATTTTGCATCTCTTCCTGTTTTTCTCTTTCTCTCTCTTACTCTTTTTTAAACATCTCTAGGCGTTTCGAATTAAACCGATATCTCATTCGTGTTATAGAAATCAAACGTCATGTTCCCACGTGTTCGAACACATGTGACAATCATTATCAAAGAAAATTACATTTTTCTATCACAATTTGTTTTTTTATTATAATTTTTTCATTTTTACTACGTTTATCTACATCATAATATTGTTAAGTTATTTAGAAAAAAAAAAGAAAAAAAAATATATATATATATATATACGTATGATTTGTTTTATAAGTCATATATGCATTAATATAAAGATTATATAACTTGATGTAACTTGGTATTAAAAAAAATAATAATAATAATAATATAATTATAAAAATATATTTATTTAACATAATAATCAACTTACACTGAATATGTAATCTCCTAATAATTATTTTGAACTATAGAAAATAATAATAAATATACTATAGACATAAAGCAAATCTGTACACAATAAATTCAATATTCATCAAAAAATTGTATATATATATATATATTATATAAATTATATATTTATACTATTTTATTTTTATCAAAATATTTTATTCAATATAATAATAATAATAATAATTTTATAATATAATTATTTTATATATAATAATGATTTAATAATCATTAAATTATATTATAATAATAATAATAACAATAATATGTTTGCAAATAATTAATCTTAACAATTAATTAGATGTTTATTTAAATTTTGACAATTTTTTAATTATTATAAATTAAATCGTTTAAAAATGTTAATTCATTATATACAAAATATTACATTTTTATTTCTACATTATGGTGAAAGATTAAGCACGGAAACATCTATGGAACTCTTTTATATATCACCATCTTTCTCTCTTTCTTGTTCTTTATCTTTGTTTGTCTCTTTAAAATACACTCACGCATTTCTTTACGAAATAAAGCGACCGCGAAAATTCGGACACGAAAGAGACGTGTTGCAGTCTAATTTTACATACACCAGTCGCAGATTTGCATTGGCTTGTCCTTACCCTTCGACTCATCGTCGTCATTCTCATACATATATATAAATATAAAATAGAAAGCTCTATCTGACTTTCGCGACCTATCGTTTCCATTTCGAATCTTATTTACTTATATTATTTTATCTTCTGTCTCTCTCTCTCTCTCTTTCTCTATTAATAAAAAAAAAGAGATCAATGATCTCGAAAAAATAATAATAAATAACCTATATGTTTATATATTAATATATCTGTATAGACATATATATATATATTTTTTTTTTTATTTAATTTATTATTAATATTTATATTAATAATAATTTTAATTTTTGTTAAAATTAAATAAATAAAATTTTTATTTATAAAAATAATAATTTATAATATATGTTATAAATATATATAATAATATAATGTATATATATATATAAAATTAACGTTGAACGTTTCGTATTCAATTAATAATTAATTGATTCATTTTATGTTTACGCTAGAAATTCGATTGATAAATTGAAAACAAAAAAATAAATCTACGAACGATCATTCGATATTTATTATAGTTGTTTTTTATAATAATAATTTACATCTTCGATAAAAAAAAAAAGGAAGAAGAGGTATTTCATATCATTAGAAGATACTCTTCGTGTTTTATGATTTTTTATTATTTTTTTTATTTTTTATTTCTTTTCGTTGTAAATAATTTGAACACGCGCGTGTGGTAARAGACAGACAGACAGACGTTGGTGAAAAAGCTCTCACAGCTGAAAGTGTATCGCCTGTCTCTTTCGTAACGCGTGTCTGTAGTTTTAACACACATGCGTGCCAGCCATCCTAAACGGATTGACCCAAAGAAAACCTCTAAAATGACACAAATAACGGAATACGTATGCGACGATGCTTCTTCTTTCCGGATCTTATGCAACCATCAACGAGCTTTACAATTTTCTGCAAAATAATAAAAAAAATAAACAAAAAATAAACAAAGATATCATTCGCTAGTAGTAGAAGTAAAAAAAAAAAAGAAATTTAATGAAACACCCACCTAGAAAAAATAAAAAAATAAAATATACACTCGTTCGTTGACACTAATATTATTATTGCGAGCTTGTAGAAAGGGTTGCCAGTATTACAGGCGTCATCTATTTTAGACGACGTCGGAACGTTTTAATACATAATATATTTTGGTTACTCTAATTTATACTTGATAAGTGATGAGTTAAATTACGTAATAATTAGATCCCAATTAACTCGTTGTTGTAACTCGTGATTTAAACGTTATCGATATAAAATCTAAAATCTACTAGAAAATCGCAGTAACATAATATATATATATATATATATATATATATATATATATA
>NW_015148990.1:431717-481789 GCF_001465965.1 Polistes dominula | reverse complement strand
GAGAGAGAGAGAGAGAGAGAGAGAGAGAGAGAGAGAGAGAGAGGGTTAATAGGAGGAAAGGAAAGACAAGAAGTTGATGTTCTTGTTTGTTTGGTTGCAGGAGTTGATGGGTGTGGATGAGCGGGTGTTTGCGTGCATGTACTGCGGTGCCTCGTTCCTCCACCAGAGCAAGCTGACGCGGCACATCCTCTCGCACAGCCTCGAGTCGCTCAAGTACCGCGAGCAGGCGGCCCATCTGCAGCTGCAGGCGCAGTTGGGCCTCGAGACGGGTATGCATCTGCCGAGCGAGGCCCACTACCCCGCAGCGGGTACGATCGAGCCTATGGACCTCGAGCTCGCGGCCCACTCCGATCCAACCTCCGGTGTCGTCCTCTGCAAGTTCTGCGGCAAATCATTCCCGGACGTTGGAAGCCTGATAGCACATTTGCCGGCCCATACCGGCGACCGACCGTTCAAGTGCGAATTCTGCGGCAAGGCGTTCAAGTTGCGTCACCACATGAAGGACCATTGTCGCGTTCACACCGGAGAACGGCCATTCCGGTGTAATCTATGCGGCAAGACCTTTTCTAGGTCGACGATACTCAAGGCCCACGAAAAGACACATTACCCCAAGTATGTGCGCAAGTTCCTGTCCCCGAGTCCCGTGGATCCCTCCGAGGAAGAGGCCCCGCCACCCCCGCCACCGCATCATTGAGTTCGCCTCCTCAGCCTCAACCTCAGCCTCCAAGAGGACCGCCGACAAAGCCGCAGCCGCAACCACCAACACCAACATCACCACCAATACCACAACCACCACTTCCGCCACCCCCACCAATACGATCCTTATTCCATGCTATTATATCCAACGCTCTCGGACCTAAACATCCTATCCTCGATCTTTCTTACCGATCCTCTTACCACCACGAACAACCTACAACCCTTGCTTCTTCATCGGCCGGCCCTCTCACCGAGCGACGAGTTTAACAAAAACGCCGGTATTTCTAGTTAGTCCTGTGATTTTGGTTAGGGATGATGATGATGATGATGATGATGATGATGATGATCCATCATGGTTGGTAATTGCGTGTTCAGGGGGAGGGACACGTAAATACGAGCTCCCTCGTTTAATCAGTGCTTTAAGACGAAACGTTTAGCTTATTATACATACATACATATATATATATATATACATATTATATATTATATATGATAAATTATTGCAGTTATATATGTACTTATATCTATATATGTGTATATAACATATTCAATACAAATATATACATATATATATATTTACATATATATCTATAGATGGAGAGAGAAAGGGAAAGAATGAGAGAGAGAGAGAGAGAGAGAGAGAGAGAGAGAGAGAGAGAGAGAGTGAGAAAGAGAGAGAAGTGAAGTGAAACGATTATATTAAATTGAAAGAGTATGAAAGATGAAGGTAAGAATTCAAGCCGCCACGGATGGTGCTTATTAAGAGATTTTGATAAAATGCTGTGAATAACTATATTGATTACGATATAACTATTAAACGCAAAACAATGATAACGATGACGATGATGATGATGATGCTAATGAAGATGACGATAATAATGATGATGATGATGATGATGATGATGATGATAATGATGATAATGATCATAATAATGATGATGAAGTATAAAAAGAAGAAAGAAAAAAAAGAAAGAAAAAAGAAAAAAAAATTATTGTAATAATGTACTAACGTTGTACATGATGTACGATGTGACTGTTGTTGATACGATTGAGAATATTTTATACAGTTGACAAGGGGAAGGGGGAAGGGGAAGCGGGGAATTAGGGAAATTGGGAAAACGCATACATAATCGGGGTGGGAGTCGCATCTTCTCGGTATTCGCATTGTATGGATACGAGATTGTAAAGAAATTGGGGTGGGGGTGAGGGTGGGTTTGTTAGGGTTTGGTAAGGTAAAAGAAAAGTATCATATAAATATTCACGCGGTATTTGAACATTCAATAGAGATGAACGACACGAGTTTCGTGACTTGTGCGAATTTGGAGAGAAGGTTTAAGGTTGAAGGGGGGAGGGGTTAGAATAGTGATAGAAATAGATAAAAGAAAAAGAGAGTGGGTGGATAGAGGGTGGTAGGATAGGCGGGTGGGAGGGAGGTTGCTAAATAAATTGTTAAGAGTGCGCTGGCATATTAGTTGTTGGCTTTTCTCGTACTTATTTAACGTTTGTTCATTTTTTTTTTTTTTTTTATATATGTTTTGATTTTCCCATTATTTGTGTATATAATTGATGATAATATTTTTGTCTTTTTTTGTTTTGTTAAAATCGTCTAAATTATTTCTTTTTTCTCTCTTCATCTTCTTAGAAAAAAAAAAAAAATAAATAAATAAAATAAAATAAAACTTGATCCTCGCGCGAGAATATACTATTATTATGGTGCAAAGCAACGTTGTACACCATAGACTCCTACTCGAGTTTATTCCTTTTGCTATTAACCGGTATACACATACACACATATATATATGCATAAACGTTTAGAGAGAGAAAGAGAGAGAGAGAGATACATATATGTACGTAAGTAGTTTCGAATTTGATATTGGAAAAAATATAAAGAGGTAATGGAGGCGGATATGAAGGAGGAGGAAGAGGAGAAGATGAAGACGAAGAAGAAGAAGAAAAAGAAGATGAAGAAGAAAATGAAATATCATCTCGTTGGTCACGTTCTATATCATCGCATTTAGGTACGAAACATATCGATGATTTTATTATTATTACTATTATTATTATTATTATTATTATTATTATTAGTAGTAGTAGTAGTAGTAGTAGAGTATAATTAATATTATTGTTATTATATTTTTCTTCTTCTTCTTCTTCTTCTTATTACTATTATTATTATTATTATACTTATATATAGCTTGATTTTGAAATAGGTCACCCTATGAGTGGACCCTCTTCTATTAATTCAAATGTACATAAGTATACACTTACATTCATACAACAAAACATACATTTTCAACTTATTATACATACATACTAAAATATTCTATTATAGATAAATATTTTTTCTTACATCAACTCTCGATCGTACGTTCCATAGGAATCACTTAACTATCTCTTTTTTTTTTTTATTAGTAATTAATTAATTAATTAATCATCAATTTCTCCTTCATCTATTGATCGATAAATAAATCGATTGTTTTAGAAAGTGAGAATGAGAGATGAAAATGTGTTGTCAAGTTATAGTCAATTTTAAGCTTCTTTTTCATACTTATTTATTTATTTCACGCATAGCTTAAACATATAAATAAATAAATATATACATATGAGATATATATGTATATATTATTCTTGTAATATTAAATGCGTGAACTTGTAGCTCTCTATTGATATAAAAATGACGTTCCCATAGTATAATAATTAATTAATTACAAGAAAGTATCCAGGAGATCGTTCCTCTTACATTTATTTTATTTCTTATAATTATAATTAATTATTAATCATCTCTTCTTAATCTTCTTCTTCTTCTTCTTCTTCTTATCTTGTTTAAAAAAAAAAGGGAGCAATCGAACTTGATGACGTCGGCAATACGTTTGTGATGTAACGCGTATACGTTATTTTTACAAACATAAGAATTTATATATACACATACATGATCACACATGTATACATCTAACGTAAACACAAATTACACTCATGCACATACATATATGTATATGCATATGTGCAGCAAAAAAAAAAAAAGATAAAAAAATCTACATAAACAAACAGGTACGTGCGCGCGCGCGCGCATATGTATGCGTATGCGTAATGCATTCTAACAAACGTTCATACTTATATAGCATACACATATACACATATATACGCATATGCGAGAAAATCGGTAAAGATTTTAAGCTCATTTAAAATGATGAACGACTATGACCTCGCGTTTATACACGAGCGTTCGGGTGATAAGAGAAGCAGTATTCGAAGTACATAAACATATTTTTGTTTTCCTATTAGGTAAGGTAAGATAATTAGCGTATAGCGTTAATTGCACGCAGGGAAGAAAGAGATATGAGAAAGAAAGAGAGAGAAAAAAAAGAGAGAGAGAGAGAGAGTAAGAGAGACAAGGATAGATCATGAAAATGTTTGAAGTAGAAATGGTTGCACATAACGAGCGTTCTTTCTTCTTCTTCTTCTTCTTTTTCTTCTTCGTTTCTCAACTATCGTGTCTTTTACTCTCTCGATAGAAAAGGTTTGAAATTAATTCATTAAGAAGTGAGTTATATTCCCTGTGAAACGGGACCGATTGATTGGATTGGTTAGAATTATTCTTCGTAAGATTTATAAATAATTTTTTTCTTTATGATCATCATATTATATTCGACATTTAAATATTTTTTTTTTTATTTTTAATTAATTTTTAATCAAACTTCATTTCATTTCATTAATATTGTTATTATTATTATTATTATTATTATTATTATTATTTTTAATGTTAGATATAATTATTTGGTTGGCAGGTAAATGATTGCGGATTTTGTCAATAGATGGTCTTTTAAAAATTAAGCAATGATTTAGTTGCCAACCAACCGAATATAATGATAATGATAATAATGATGATAATGTGATGATAATTATTATTATTATAATAACAATTATTGTGATTGTTTTGATCTCACTCGAAAAAAAACAAAAAATGAAAATTTGATAAACTCGATTTTTATAGGTGAATTATTTAAATATTAGGTCATCCCAAAAATTCCTTCTTTTTTCTTTTTAAATAATTTAAAAATATTTTTTATGTTAAATAATATACAGAGTAAAAGAAAAAAAGATAATATAGAGTAGAATCAATATTATTTAATCCTTTGAGTGCTGAATACTTTTTAACTAAAATGTTTTGTAGAAACGGAATAATTTATTATTAATCAGATTTTAATAATAAATTGTATTTAAATTAATTAAAGTTTTTCTTTATGAGAATATAATTTAATTAATTAATATAAACATTACATTATTTTATATATTAACAAACACGTATATGCGTCGATAGACTACATCTGGTAATTTTTACCAAACGCATATATGCGTTTATAGCACTCTAAGGGTTAATAAAATAACATAAAAAATATTATGCACATACAATATTGTTATAACCAAGAAAAAAGGATGAAATTTTTCGGGACGACTTAATACGTACCTATATAAGATTGAAATTATATTTGAAAATTGTTCGAAGTAACGATTTCAAATACATCATACGTCATTTTGATGAATTAGAATGAATTGAAATAATTGATTTATCTATACATGGTTGGTGCTATATGCATACATACGCTTTTTTTGAATACACATTATCTCGTGACATTTGTTAACTATCGGAATAAAAAAAGATAGAAAGAAAGAAACGGATAGGGAAAAATAGAGATAGATAGATAGATAGATAGAAAGAAAGAGAGAGGGAGAGAGAGAGAGAGAGAAAGAGATGGTAAAAACTTGTGCAAACGAATTCTCTTTCTCTCTCTCTTTCTCTCTTTCTCTTTGAGAGTTGCTCGGTAAATGCATTGTATATTTAGAAGCCGGTTACTTTCCTTCGTCTCCTTCTTTAGAAAGGTTCTCGCAAATGGAGTCGCTCGAAATCGATCGATCTTTGAAATATTCATTCACATTCCGCACAGAAAGCCGTAGCACTTCTCTTCGAAAGAGAAAGAGAATGAAAGATAGATAGACTGAGTGTGTGTGTGTGTGAGAAAGAGAGAGAGAGAGAAGAAAATAGATGAGAAAATCGTTGGACTATCGATTAATTCGTCGCTTCGAGTCCTCGACGATTTTGGTATCCTTTCGATTCTCTCTCAGGAGACGCGTTATGCAAATATTGACCTTTGTTCTTATACAAGAGGAAAGACTGAAAGAAGAGACAGAGAGAGAAAGAGAGAGACAGAAATAGAGATAGGTAAAAAGACATAATATAAAGAAAAAAGATAAAAGAGAGGAAGATAGTTGTAAGAAAAAAAATCAGCAAGTAACAGAAGAAGAGAGAGAGAGAGAGAGAAATATAAAGAAGAAAAAAATAAACATAGATAGAAAAAGACATGGAAATAGATACGCGAAAGAAACTTGTAAAGAAAAAAGGGGAAGAAGAGAAAGAAAAAAATTATTTAAAAGAAAATAAGGACAAAGTGAGAGAGATATGTAAATGAAACAAAAGTAAAAGAGAGAGAGAGAAAGAGAGAGAGAGAAAACAAAATATGTAAAAACAATCTGAAAGTGTGGTAGAAAATAAAAAATTATTTAAAGAAATCAGAAAAAAAATGAGATAAAGAGAGAGATAGAAACTTGTGGAAACATTCTCTTTCTCTCTCTCTCTCTCTCTCTCTTTCTTTGAGTGCTGCATGGTAAATACATTGTATAGTAAAAAAAAAAGTCTATTTAGACCCATTATTATTATTTAATGAAAATTTCAAATTGATTTCTCTTTAAGATTTGAAGTATCATAAAAGTCAAGTCTCGTAATTGGATATTAAAACTAGGCGTATATTCTTATTTCTAATCTCTGAGATACGTTTTTTTTCTCTCCCAATAGAGGACACGATAAGTATTTATGAATAATTGAATCCCAGGTTCGCGGATATGTTCGATAAATAATTAATAAACTATTGCTATACGTCGAACGAATGTCACAATCGATAATTCCTACTAGTTTTCAACTGGATAGTAGCAACATATGTTCATGGACGATCAACAACATTTTTATTCTCAAGTTTCGTTATTAATCGTGCTTTGGATTGATAAGGTTATTATTATTATTATTATTATTATTATTATTATAACTATTACTATTATTCGTAGTACGATTTAGATCAGTAATTCTTAACCTTTTCGAAGTCACGGAATATTTTTGATTAGAAGGAAAATTTGCGGAACACCAATATCATTAAGACGATTTGATTAAGATCATAAAACCAACAACAAAAATGTGCGTGAACATCTAACTTTTATTAATATATTGGAAATTATAGATTATACATTATAGATATTATACATTAATACGTATACATTAATAGATAATTATAAAAATAGAAATAGAAAAATAGAAATTTCGCGGAACATCGGTTAAGAACCCACTGGTTTAGATAATACAATTCATTTGAAATGTGGATCGAATTTCTTTTTAATTTGATTTGATAAATTGTCACTCGTTATAGTTCTATATTTTAATTTTTTTTATTTATAATAATTGATAATTACAAAAAAATAAAATTATTGGATACTTTCGCCAATCCGAGTGAAGATTATCCATTCGAACTTAGTGAACGTGATAAAACATTTTTCATATTCATTTTTTTATCTAATTTACTTTTAATATTATAATATTAAAATTCATTGTTAAAAATGATCGTTCAAATTTTACATACATTTTTTCGAGAAATTAGAAAACAAGAACGTGAACGAAAATAAAAATAAAAAATTATAATTCGTGGTTTCCAATTGGTCAATAATTTCTATTAAATAATATAAATGTTCAACTAATTTTATGCGACAAAACCAAATTGTACACTTCATTAAATTCCTCATTCAACGAGGCAAATAAAATTTCAGCTGAAACGATCCGAAACGAATAAAATAGGAAAAAATAATAAAAGTAATAGTTGAAAAAAAAAAGACAAATAAAAATTAAAATCAAAATCAAACGAACAAACAAACAGAAAAGTAATAGAAAGAAAATTTACAGCATCCTCTTACCTGTTCTATCTTTAACCCTTTGATTGCTGAATATATTTTTACCTAAAATATTTTGTAGAAACGGAATTGTTTGTTATTAACTAGATTCTAATAATACATTATATTTAATAATTAAATCTTTTCTTTATAAATATAATTTAATTAATTAATATAAACATTACGTTATTTTACATTAATAAAAACAAACACATATGCGTTCATAGTACTCAAAGGGTTAAATAGTTTATTTTTATTCTCTCTTCTTCTTCTTCGAACGACACAAATGTCTCTTCTCCCCCCCCCTCTCTCACAATTAGACGACTAACTTAAAAAAATTAGACTTTAATTTTAGGACATTCAGGATAAGAAAAATAGAAGAACGTACGTGCGGTAACAAAATGATAGAATGAATACGAGTAGAATGGAGGAGTTGGGGGAGGGGAGGGGGGGGTTAGCAGGTTGCGAGGTTGTGGATGATACGCTACGCAACGGGGGTTGGTAGGGGAGAGAGAGAGGGGGGGGTAGTAGTAGTAGCTTTGTTATCTGGAAACGGTGCTTCGATTAATATTCACGAGGGAAAGTGCCGATAATGAGCGGCTATGCCGATATAAACGTGGCCAAAATGAAAATCCCGAATGAACGAACGAACGAACGAATATACGAATGAACGTACGAATATACGAACGAACGAACGAACGAACGAACGAACGGACGAACGAACGAGATCGGCGACTAGAGTTTTCCCGATTAAAGTCAACGTTTGGCAAATCGATGGCGGGAAATTCAAAATTTCGACCTCGATAAAAGCCTCCGAGCCATGACAAAACCACCCATGACATCCCCCCATCCAATATTTTTACTCCACGGATGAATAGTAGTGACTGTTGGAGAGAGAGAGAGAGAGAGGAGGGCGGGAAAGTTAAGGGGTGGATCGGACGACTAGGGGGTGTTGCGAGGAGAGGGGGTTGGCTACACGTATCAGAATGCGATTAATTAAATTCACTGTTCCATTACTCGCGCTGAATTCACCGGTACCACCCGATATTTTCCAACGATTTATTGCATTTCGTTCGCATTACTCTCGTCGCGTTCTCATTATTTCAATTGAATAGAAAAATAAAGAAAAAAAAAAAAAATGTACACAGTTTTCGTAACAAGCCGTCCAATCATATTGAAATTTTTTTTTTTTTTTTTAGTTTTTTTTTTCCATTCCGTTTTTCTAATTTCATTTTTTTTTTTTTTTTTTTAAGAACCATAATAAGTTTCTCGTTTCTTAATATTTTCGATGATTCTTCGAACGTATTAACAAATGCGTGCCATTAAAAATATAACAAATTAATAAATTAATTATATAATTGAAAATAAAATTAATTTATTTATTATATAATTGATTAAAATTGTGAATTTTTATTTTATTTAAAAATATATTATACATATAAAATTAGGTGTATAATGAACGCATAACACAATGCATCGAGTCAAACGAGCTACCAACCAACCAAYCAACCAATCTGGTATACTGCATTATCGTTAACGTATTATCATACGTAAGATATACATTTTACATATACGTATTACACATACTATGATTAATTATATTATGCATTACATTATGCGTATGCATATTGCATATGACGAGCGTCATGCTCTTACGAAAGATGATATATCATGCTCGTAAACAAAAATGGCTTCTTACTTACGTATACTCAAAGTTATTGTTTTATTATATGAATCATTTAACACATACAATCGAGTAAAATTTATTTATTTATTAATTATTTTCATTTGTATTTGTTTTTTCTTTTTTTCCTTTTTCATTTTTTCATTTAACTTGTGCGAAAAATCTTTCGATATTTTTACCTTTTTTTTTCTTCTCTCTCTCTCTCTCTCTCTCTCTCCCACTCATCGCGTTTCTTTCTTTTGAATTTATTTATAACAATAATTATTATTATTAAAATTATTATTCGAAAAAATTCACGATCGTCATAGTGATATCGAGAATAAACCGCATTTACGTTTACAAAACGTGTAAATACGAATGGAACGAAATGAAATGAAATGAAATGAAATGAAATGAAATGAAATGAAATGAAATGAGATGAAATATGATGAAATGAAGTGAAATGAAATGAACGGGAGATAAAATGAAAAATGAAATGAAGTGGAATCGAGTCCACCGGGTAGTTAGAGTACAACACAATCGATTACACGCAATAATGTTTCGATTATTTTGGGTTTTTTTTTTTAAGTATTTAAGTTTATCTCTCTCTTGTTTATTTTATTTTTATTTAATAAGAACCTTTTCTCTGTCGATCTAAAAAAAAAAAAAAATGAAATAATAAGAAAAAATAAATTTATAAAAAAAGAAAAGGAACCAACACCAATTGTGTACAAAACGTGGACTTACGATATTAGACAAATGGAAATCAAAGGATAGAAATAGACAAATAATTCCATATTGTGCTTTAGTACATATCAAAAAAACGTTTCTCTCGGCTCGTACTTAAGATAATAGATAAATAGTATAGTTATCTACTATTATATAAATCTAGTTCCATTAATAACCCACTTGTATATAAAATATATTATATAATATTAGAATGAAAAAAAGAAAAAACACATAGGCCCAAACACGTACACACATACACACACACGTAGAAGTATATTTTAAAAGTATCTATCCTAATTGAGAAAAAAATTAAATTATCTAATTATCTATAACATCGAAAGATGTGAAATATATTGGAAGATACTTCGAAAAAATACTTTTTAGATAATTCGATTATTCCAATCGTACAAACGTCGTTTATATGTATATATATATGTGTGTGTGTATATGTGTATGCAATATATGTATGTAATACGCACATACATATATATATATATATATTAAATAGAGATATATATATTTATTTCGAAGTACCCTAGCCCAATTCACGAGTATATATATATAGGTACATAATTATATACACATATGAACACGTCTGTCGAATTTCGTACGTCGATCTCATTAATTCATCCCTCCCCTCCTCATAGACACACTCCCTCTCCTACAACTACTCTCCGATCCCAATTTTTCACTCCTATTATTGTATATATACATTTAATTAAAGTATTTTGTCTTTCTTCTATTATTTTATTATTTGATCTTACTACTTCTTCTTCTTCTTCTTCTTCTTCTTCTTCTTCTTCATTTTTGTTTTATAAAATTTGCACGAAAA
The DNA here is from genome assembly GCF_001465965.1 of Polistes dominula. The sequence continues at coordinate 470,885 of NW_015148990.1, read as the reverse complement.
GAGTATCCAAATATTTTCGTATTTATATACGAAAATAATGGCCCAAAAGTTTACCATAATAAAATTACATTGTTTCTTGTAATCACTTGAGTGATTATCTTTTTTTTCTTTTTTTGAATTATAAAACTACAAGAGTAGTTATTTAAAATGAACCTTTTGCACTACGTCTGACAGATTTAAGTGGCAACTCGAGCGGCGCTGATACGGCGCCCGGCTAGTTTGAAGTCTTTTGTTACACTATCTGCTTATTTACGATATGTGATAAGATATTTCTTTTAAGATATACTTAAAGATAATACTTAAAGGGTCTTTAAGGTTTGCTCTGATCATAATACACCTGGAAATAGGCGGGAAGTAACATATTATTGTGATACGTGTCCTGATAAACCTAGGATGCATCATCTTGGGTATTTTTTTACGAAATATCATTAAAAATAAATCAATTGATGAAATTTGATTATTTGTATACGTTTGTTTGTTTATAAATGATTTTAAAGTACATGTCAAATGTTTCCCTAATCTGATCGAAATTGTCTCGAGTTGCTCGAGTGCAAAGGGTTGAAAGTATTGGATTGTTCGGAAAGTAATTTCGTTCTTTTTTTGTGTGAAAATGAAGACAATTTTCGCTTCAAAATTAAACTTAGGCTTTTTAAGTGATCATAAACAGTGAAATTTGATAAATTTAATATCTCACCGATCTCACGTTTTTTTATTTGCCAATTTGCATCAACTAATGATTTTATGTTGTCAAGAAGAAACGAAATTACTTTCCGAACAATCCAATACAATCTATATAAATTGAAACGTTCGGAAAAATGTTAATTAATTTTTTTTTTTTCAATGATCTAGTAACTTTTGGGACCGTTCTTGTATACTCTGCTCCGTTTCATCTTTCGATCATTCTTTAAACCGCAATAATATAATCATTCTTCTCTCTTGATACAAATATTTATATGTACTTCTAGTAGGGTAGTTTATATAGACCTCTAGTTCTTGAGTTTCTATCTCTAAAGTTCCTAAAAGAAAAAAAAAAATAATGAGACATTTTAACTCAGATTGTATATAGTATGTACGTAGATCATATATATGTAGAAAGAGAGAAAAGATATAGGATGGGTACCTGTAGATTCTTTTTTAATAATTATATCTTTTTTTTTTTTTTTTTAAATTTTTTTTTTTCTTCTCTTAGATTCTTTACACATATAAGCGGTACTTGATGACGTCACATCGACGATAACAGAAACGGAGCAAAAAATTCAACATATTCTTCATGATACAAACGATAATTATCGAACATTGCATATATACACATACATATGATTATACAGTGAATCACATGAGTGTTCGTATATCCGTTGTCAATTTTACAACACTTTATTCTTTAGTTTGGGTATACTTCAATGCAAATATCGTTTTACAGAAATGTAACCCTGGTACGAACCCTATTAGGGTTGCTAGTAAGAAAAGGGCTAATGTTAACAAATAAATTTTTTTCAAATTATATTTCTATAAGAATGAGATGTTCTTTTACAATAAAATTTAGATCAATTGAATGAAACTTTTCGTTACAAGCAAATTTCAATTATTTCATATTGATAAATGGGAAGAGAAATACGAAACTACTTTTGTGACTCATTGTACATACACACTTATACACAGACATATGTGTGTTTGAAAGTGTTATGTATGTGTATGTGCACATTTTAAATATCATCTCAAAGATTCTCATTTTCATGAAACGTACTTCCGTCCAACGTGTGTTGTGAAATTAAATCTCGTCTTTTATCTCAATTATTTTCTTCCCCTTTTTATCTTATTTTTATCTAACATAATATTGGAAAAATTAATTATTTAAGTAATATAATAATTAATCCTTTATAGATCGTGATTCGAAATTCTCTTGTTAATTATCGTCACATTTTTAGGATTAGAAGTTAGCCTAATATCACACATGTGTATATATATACATATATACTATAGAATATTATAGAAAAATAATCACAATCACATTTTAGAATTAGATCAAATTTCTATCTATATACATACATAGATAAATATTATGTATACGTAGTAGATGACCATATATATTGTATATTATATATATATATATATATATCTAACTTGTTTTTTCTTACCAGAAGAAGATGTCATTGACGCTAGAAAAAAAAAAGTTGTATACATATCGTAATAGTTTATTCCTGATTAGAGTTCCTGTTTAAACGAAAATAATTAAAAAAAAAAAAATAATAATAATTAGATTATTAGAAATAATTTGTTGTGTCTCTTAACAATTTAGATAAACGAGCCTAAGGAAACGTTTTTCGTAGATGAGAATATGAGTCTCGTAAGTCAGTGAAAGTGAATATTAAATAAATAAATAAAGAAATGAAAAATAATTAAAAAACAAAAAAAAGAAACAACAAATGCACGTTAGATCGGTCCCGATCATATCGCAGGATTAAATAAAATTCGATAGATCGATATTAATAATAAATGATCGATCAAATACGTCGACTTTCGATCTATTTCTTCTTTCTTTTTTTCTTCTTCTCTCTTTTTATTTTATCGATATGTACGTACGTGTATATTTAATTAAATATATATATACGTCTACATAACGAAAATGAAGGAGCGTGTATCGACAGTATTAAACAAATGTTACAAAGAATTATTTAAACGATCCTGTCGAGATTGTTCCAAAAGTATAGAATGATTTAAAAGAAAATAAAACACAAAAATAATAATAATAAGTGTACATAACACACATTTGTCAAACGTACGAATTATGTGTGCTCGTATACATAAAAACATTAATAATACATACATATATACATACATAAATACATAAATAATAATAACATTATAAACACGGAAAACAAACACACATATTCACTTAGGTACATAGTTATTATTATTATTATTATTATTATTATTATTATTATTATTATTATTATATATTATAATTAATTAATTAATTAATATGTGCAAATTGGCAAGCACTTTGACGAAGAGTATAACGCGTTATTAATATTATTTTTATTATTATTATTATTTTTATTTTCATTATTATTATTATTATTATTATTATTATTATTATTATTATTATTATTACTTATTTTAACAATAAAATATTTAGCCTAAGAGACAACATGTGTATATGTGTGATGCGTTCGCGCGCTCGTACATATAGATATGTACATAGTATAATAGATAGAAATATGAACATAAATACATTTAAAAAAAAAAAAAAATACAATTCATAGGTACAACTTTGTGGGGAGGGAGGGGATAGGTATTCGTAGAGAAAAATAAAAAAATAAAAAATATGGAATTTTAGATAGAAAAAGTATATGAGGGAAAACACACAATTTAGTGTGGGTGTTCGCATGTACAATAATTATTTAGATACCTATACACATACATATATTATATTATATTATATTAGATTATATTATATTACATTATATTACATTATATTAGATTACACTATATTATATGACATTATATTATATTATTATATTATATTATATTACATTATATTATATTATATTACATTATATTACATTATATTATATTATATATTATATTATATATTATATTATATTATATGAATGCCCGTTAATGTTAGTTAAAATATGTTTATTATTTTCCGGACTAAAGTTCCTTGGAGTCGATCATGCTCCGATGTGATGACGGTGCTTTGTTTCTCTTTTTAAATATGTCTACTATTGATTTTTATTATTATTAATAATAATAACAATATTATTATTATTATTATTATTATTATTATTATTATTATTATTATTATTATTAGTAAATTTACGACGATATATATATATTATTAATTACGTTTTAACTAGCTTTTATTTTCGTAATTTTAATGCGATGTTATATTATTATTATTATTATTATTATTATTATTATTATTATTATTATTATTTTCATTATTATTGCTATTATATTATTACTATTATTATTATTATTACGATTATTAATTGTCCTTATTATTATTATTATTATTATTATTATTATTATTATTATTATTATTATTATTATTAATATCATTATATTAAAATTACGTTTACTTATACATATATATTATTAAAAATACATGAATACCTATTTTCAAACTTAACACCGTATGAGGACTCTTCTTTTTTCACGTCTCCAATAATTTTGTTTATAATTTTTCATTTTATTTTACTTTTGCTTTTATTTATTTATTCTTTTTTTTTTTCTTGCACAGAGCTCGAGTTTTCACACGGCAAGTATACGAAATTGAGTGGAAAATTATTAATGAAAATATTATTTATCAATGTTTAATTTTTCTTAATCATTTTATTTAAGCATTCTTTTTTTTATATATATTTTCAATAGTTTGCATCGAACTATTTCGTTATGTTTTTCTAATTTCTTTTTAATCTATTCAATTAATCGTTTCCCTTGTCCACGATATTAGCTTCGTAACTGCTGCGTGAGAAACAACTCTACGTAACACACGCATACACATACACACGCATGTAATTTTAAATCGGTAAAGTTCGTTCGTTCGTTCGTTCGTTCGTTCGTTCGTTCGTTCGTTCGTTAGGGGGAAACGTAAAAGCTGGCGCACTCGACTGACTCGTAAGATTAAGTAGGTTTTAATTAATATTAATTTTCTCTCTCTCTCTCTCTCTCTCTTTCTTTCTTTCACTTAGAAAAGGAGAGAATTAAATTAAGAGTGGGTGGTAAGGGTGGAAAATTCGATTAGTAATCGAGTTAAAACGTATTAAGTGGCACGAACATACCTATTTATGTTTAGAGTATTTTATATCGAAAAACGAACTAAAGAAACTACTATTTAACAAAATATATATACACACAATCACACATATACATACACATACGTACATATGCATAAACGTATATAAGAAAACGTTTAGGTATTTTTGTACAGACAAAAAATGAAATGTAAGCATGCACGTACACACAGGTGCAATATATATACACACACACACGTATACACACATAAGAATAATACAATTAAAAAACATATGTTAAACGTATCTCACTTATGAGAATGTTTTAGACGTTTTATTAAAAGAAAATGAATTGTACGGTTTAATTCGGTATAATTTTCAATGCGCTTTTGTTTTCAAATTATTGTAAAATCGAATCTATTGCGAGTGTGAGGAATAAAGGAAAGTAGAAAATTTCAAAAATATCTTATTTGAAAATGCGAGAATACTCGTCATTATTAAAAGTATATCACTGTAATGATAATATGAAGTTTAATAGTAGTAAATTGTTTAAAAAGTCCCATAATGGGATTTGCATATATGTGCGAGTTAAAAGAAAATTAAGGAAGAATACTGATGTTTATACGTTTATGTCTGTGTGCGTGTGTGTGGGTGTATATATATATATATATATATGTATGTGAATACACTATCGACCAAAAGTTTGAAATCTGTTATGTAAATTTATGTAAGAAAAAAAAATAATTGAACGCCATTGTGACAACCGAGATAATTAATTGTTCAAGAAAAATTTACGATTAACAATTTCGTTTACTTTATGTAGTATTTGTTTTTTTGTTTATTTATTTTTTTTTTTTTTTTATCAATAACCGAATATTTTCAAGGGTTAGTTTCCAAATTCACGTCCAATTAAAGAGCTCCCTTTTAAACGTATTAAAAAAATATATAAGCAATTTAAATATAAAGTTAAAGAAAACAAAATAGTTTTCCCGACAAAATGGCGAACCAACGAAATTTTGGGTTAATTGGATAGGCCCCCCCTCCATCCTAAAAAAGTTGCAGTTCAGCGTCCTCAAAGTTAACGGTCCGTATCTGAGCATGTTTTTGAATTGCTCTTTCATATAAAAAAAAAAGCTAATTTTTAAATACAACCTCGAAATTATTCTAAGCATTTCAACAATTAGTGTCTTTTTTTTTTTTAAATATTCCTAATAAAATATTTTTGGTTTTATTTGAAAAAGAAATTGGCAGAGATAACGTGGAAGGATCATTGGCATCCTTAAATCGGTTGTAAAAATCGTAAAAAGAAAAAATTACTGAAAATATTTTGAAACGTAATTTGATTTGTTGTTTTAACCCTTTTTGAGTTCTGAATACTTTTAACTAAAATGTTTTGTAGGAACGGAATAAGTTATTATTTAACTAGTTATTAATTATAATTTATTATTAACTAGTTATTAATAACTTATTATTAAAAAATAATAAATTATATTTAATAATTAAAGTTTTTCTTTCTGAATATAATTTAATTAATTAATATAACATATAAAACATTACATTATTTTACATTAATATTAACAAACACGTATATGCGTCAATAGAACACTCTGGTAATTTTGACCAAACGCATATATGCGTCCATAGCACTCTAAGGGTTAATGTAATGATAAATTGTAAATTATAAACGATCTATTGTTTCTAAATTTATTGGTTTGATCGATTTATCAGAAAATCGGTTAACAATCCTTGAATTTGAAACCGATAGTGTATACATGTGCACGTGTAAATGTATATAACATGTTATGTAGTACATTGTTTGGTACAAACGATCTCTAGATCGGGTAAAAAAGTTTCTCCCGCAGTTTGTTTGCTGTGTTACTGGTGCTTCTTCTGTTCCCGTTACTGTTGCCCGCGAAATGGTCGAAATAAGCAGAAAACATCAGCGCGGTTCGAAAACTACTGGGAATTAGCTCGATTTAGTCTTCGTTTCGTGTAACCGCAAAATGCGAGCTTGCACGAAAAAGAGAATAAGAGAGAAAGAAAAAAGAGAATATGAGTTTTAAATTCGTATAGAAATAGAGAGAAAGAAATTTCTTTTTTTTTTTTTTCTTTTTAATACACAAATATCCATTATTCGCAAGAAAACCAATTACGATTTAACATTCGTATCTTTTCTATGTTTCTTTTTATTGGTTGATTTATTCTTTTTCATTTTATTTATTATTTATTACTTTTTTTTTTTTTTTTTTTTAATATTATTGAAGATTAATGTCTGATTGATCGTACAACCTAATTTTGATTGGACTTAAAATGAACCCTTTCAGTGCTGAATACTTTTAACTAAAATGTTTTGTAGGAACGCGGAATAATTTATTAATAATAAATTATATTTAATAATTAAAGTATTTCTTTCTGAATATAATTTAATTAATTAATAGAAACAATATATTATTTTACATTAATATTATAACAGACACGTATATGCGTCGATAGACCACTCTGGTAATTTTTACCAAATGCATATATGCGTCCATAACACTGTAAGGGTTAATTGTTCACGATAAACAATTATTTCTATAAAGTAACTATAATAATTGTAACAAAATTATAACATTAATAATATATACATTTTTATAACACCGTCGTTAATCATCGTGCAATCGCGATGCAATTTTAATTAAATTAAATCAAAAGTAAAACTATGATCGCGTACATGCATTTTTGGGGGATTCTTGTTTAAATTAGAAGTTTCTGCAAACATTTTACCGTATCTTTGGAATGTTTTCTTGCATTTTTACTAAAATAAAAAAAAAAAAATAAAAAAAGAATTGAAAAATTAATTGCATCGATGTTTCGAGAAATATTCGAATGATAGTTCAATTAATCGTTAAAAATTAATAACAATTAACAATACATTTTTATAAATGTTATATCATTTTGATCAAACTTATGACAACATTATTTTTCATTTTAATTTCATATGATTTTTTTCTTACCAAGTTGTTAATAAAAGATCGTATCGAAGGAAAAACCTAATCTTGTGTCTCTCGTGGATCAGAAAAAAGAAAAGAAAAGAAACATGAGAAAGACACAGAGAGAAAGTGAGAAAGCGAGAGAGAGAGAGCAAAAGAGAGAGAGAGAGAAAGAGTAAGAAAAAGAGAAAGAGGGAGTGATCTTTTATTAGAGAACACGAAGACGAACGTGCTCGCCGCGTTGATATCCCTCGGTACTCTCTTACCTGGGTACTTCGAGTGGCCGCATCATTGTTTTACGAGTGCATTCACGTAGCAACAGTCAAGAAGACCCCTGTGCAAAAGTAAAACTAGGTCACAAGGGGGGAACAACGAAGAAAAAAGGAAAAAAGAATAAGAAGAAGGAGAAGAGAAATGAGTTAGAAGGAGGAATACAAGTAGAAGGGGGAGGGGAGGGGGGAGTAAAAGGAAAGAAAGGCGTAGGAAAAAGGAGTTAGAGAGTCTCTCTGATGCTTACAACGTCAAAATTCTAATTATCGATTAATGTTCTTCAGAGAATATATTTCTGATAGTATCGTTCACGTTCGTGGTTTTTTTTATTCGTGTCATTCTTTGAAAGATTAAAAAAAAGAATCAACCATGCTAATACGTGTTTTCTAATATTTATTTTACACTTATGATATTTTATTTGAATTTTTAATTTTTAATTTTATAATATAATAATTTTTAATTTTATAATTTTATAATTTTATAATTTTATAATTTTCTTTATTACATCTTCCTTTATAAATGTAATTAGTATTTTAATTTTCAATATATTTATTTATAGTAATTTATTTGATAAGAGAAAGAAAAACAGAAAGAGATAGAGAGAGAGAGAGAGAGAGAGAGAGAGAGAGAGAAAGAGATAAATTAATAATTATTTTTCTTTCTTCCATTTTATCCCAATTTATTTTTTTGAAATTTTCATCTCTTTCTCCATCTCTCTCTTTCTCTCTATCTTTTTTTATCTCTCTCTCTCTCTCTCTCTCTCTTTCTCTTCTTGTTAATCAACATATAAGATCGTTAAAGTTAATTTTATAAAATTTCTCAAACAAAAATCGAAACTCTCAGTCGGACGACGGGTTAGTCAATCAGTTAAAACCAATACTTCAAACATTTTCGGTTCACGTAACACTCTTGCGAGTATAAAAATATTTTATTAAACATTTTTTCGTAAAAAAAGAAAAACAAAAAAGAAAGAAAATAATTAACCCTTTGACTGCCACGCCGAAATCATACGTTTTTTTCGCATAACGTCCGACATTATTTTTATTATTCAAAGAATATAATGACAAAATAATAATGAATTGATGTTAATACAAAATTGTAATTGTTCAATAGTGCAATTGTGCAATTCAAAAATGCAATTGTTTAAATACACTTACTTTTAATTTTCATTTACTTTTTTTACAATTGTAAAAGATTCACATACGTTCCGGTCACCAATGACCAACATGGCGTCTCAGGAGAAACCGTAGTAGTCGGTCATATATGACCAACATGGCAGTCAAAGTGTTAAACAACAATTAGAAGGGTTGCATTGGTATCCTAGAATTCCGTGAAAATTAAAATATTACAAACCACAATTTTTTTCAGAATATTAATTAATGCATCGTAATGTAACGTGAACATATACTTAAAATACATTGTTAAGTGATTTTAATGCGCGCACATATAATGAATGAATTTTTCTTCTTTTATTTTAATCGCGCGAGGAAAAATAAATTCATTTTATTCGAAAAACTGTTAACAGTGATTACGATAAAAAAAAATTGAAGAAGGTTTATAATGATAGAGAGCATAGGTATATATATATATATATAAATATAAAAGGAAATAATTGTTTATAAATTATTAATTTAATTCTATTTCATTTTTCTCATGAGAAAGGCCACTTAATTGATTAGTAAAAACAAAAAAAAAGGAAAAACAAAAAAAATAGAGAAAATATGTTACATTGAAATTAAAAAAAAGCACACACATATATATATATATATATATAATATATATAATATATATATGTAAATAACATCAGTTGGGGCATAAAGAATTAAAAGAAGAAAAAAAAAAAAGAAAGGGGTGAAAACGGGAGAACCGAACACACACATACTACGCAATGAATCCAATAGCAATAAATGTGTAAAGGGATTATACATATATATATATACAGTTAACAAAAGAAAAAAAATTATATATATAGTATATATATATTATATATATACTTATATATAAATTATATATCTACAAGTAATGAAAAAAAAAAAAGAGTAATATTAGGAATGAGAGAGATATAAACAAGGTAAATAAAACGGTGCAACGCGAGGTGGGAGGGCAAATATTAGAAAGAATGAGAGTGAGAGAGACAGATATACATGTATGAAAGAATATGTAATAATGAGAGAAAAAAAATGATAAAAGAAAAAAATGGGAATAACTGGCGGAGACGTTGAAATGTATCGCACTGATATATATATACATATAGTATTTATATATTACATACATGTAATATCGTTTTGAAATTACCAGCTAGAACAACAAAACAAAAAACGCACATCAACGTTTCCACGGCTCCGCTAAATTAGAATGCTAATAACACTATACATATATAAATAATCTATAAATGAATGCATATAGGTATATGAATAAAATAATAATAAAAATTAAATAAAATTAAATAAAATAAAAAATATATATATATATATATTATATGTCGAGAGATATTTATACTAGTATTTTAATAGTTTAGTATATAATGCAATATACATATATAAATATATATATATATATATATATATACATAATTGTAATAATATGTATATGTATATATATATTTATATAAATTATACAAGAGAAAGATAGAGCGAATGTATTGTACAAATGTTTCATGAAAAATTCGAAAGAGAAATTGTACGTATGTATGTATATGAATATATGTGTGCATGTGTGTTTTGTGTGTGAGAGAAAATAAGTGGAAGAGTGAGTGAGAAATAAAATAAAAATAGAATCGCGCTGTAAATACATACAACACACATAGAAAATATTATTCTACGAATATATTATATACATATAAAACATCCAATTGAATATAATGATATTAGTGATACAAACGTAAAAACATAGAATTATTGTATACACGACACTATATATATGTATATGTATATTATACATATATATATATATAATGATATAGAAAAAAAAAATATGTGAATAGGAATTAATCTAAACTGAAATTACTTATAAGTATGAGTATATAGGATAAGACAAAGTTTATTATATAAAGATGCATAGGCATTACTACGGGGTCACCTAATCATAATTATATTGATACTAGGACAGGAAATATATATATATATATATACATATATACACGATTTCCTTTAATTGATGATACAAATGAACAAGGGGATGATTCTATGTGAAAAACTAAGTTTGAAAATGTAAAATAAAATTTGTTTATATGGAATTTAGTTTTTGGAGAAAAAGTAAATTTTAATTGTAATTTAATTTTTACAAATTTATTAACAAAATTTATAATTAAATTGATTATTTAATATTGTTAAATTAATATTAAATTAATAAATTAACAAGGTAATATTAAACATTAAATATTATTAAATTAATTTTATTTTTAAAAATTAAATTTAAAATTTTACCAAGTACATTTGCAAGCTTAAAAACTATAAATATCTTATTTAACAAACATAAGAATATAAAATTGAAAATAAGAGATATCATAGTACTGACACAATGTTTTAACATATTATAAAACATAAACATGATCACCCAAATATTTGAGAATAAATTATTAATTAATTAAATTATTAAACTTATTTTTTCTCAAAAAACAAATTCCAATATAAACAAAGTTGATTTCTACATTTTCACTTAAATTTTTCCTATAAAATCATTCAATGTACATCTTGTTATTGTCAATTATGGGACACCTTGTATATAAATATATAGTCAAATATTTGAAAACACGTGTTGACGAGATAAACGAAAAAGTAAAAATAATCCAACAAAAAAAAAGAAGAGAAAAAGTTCAGAGTGAAATCACAGGAACTTAGGTAGACTCTATACATATATATTATGTATATATTATATATACATATATCATACATATATATGTATGTATATATATACAATACGTTATTATTTGTAATATCGGGCACAAACGCTCTCATTATTTTACTGTGATCCGTGTTTTGTACGATTTTCAAAGTCACACCGCACACCCAGGGCCGGCATTAGTCTAACGCCGATAATTATGTTAATGTGACGATAATTACGACGATGATAATAATGATGATGATGATAATGATAATGTTGATAATAGTAATGATTACGATGATTATGATTATTATTATGATGATGATTATAATGATTCTGGGACACGAATATTTTTATTCCAAATTTTTGTTTTCATATCTCCAAAATTTTTTGAAAGATATACGAAAATGATTTATGAAAGTGTGTGAAAGTGATCTAAAAATGTGAAAGAAAAGCATATGATTATATTGAAGAGAAAAACGTGGAATGAAAAAAAAAGTAATATTGAACATAACCTCTCTCGATCGATAATAAAAAATTCTGATTGACAAGAAAAGATAAAAGAAACTAAAAACACGTGGATTTTTCGTCGGATGCACACATAAAACACACAGTGTTCATTAATAGGTTCAACTAAAGTCGACCCTGTTCAAAAAAAAAAAAAGAAAAAAGAGGAAAGAAATAAACAACCCTTTTATCGATAGTACGCGCGTCGTCTCGAGCTAATGTAAGTTTAAAAAAAAAAAGAATGAACGAAATGAGAAACTTCTCCGTCTCGTTGCTTTCCTCGTTTTCAACGCGTTAATTTATATATATATATATATTTTTTTTTTTTTATATACGAAACGTTCTTCAATTTTAAATTAGCAATCTAATTATAAAGTATTTAATCGAACGTACGTACAGCGTATAATTAAACAATTAAACATGGACAAATTAATTTTATATGATCTTTTTTTTGTCTTTTTCTATTTTTATTAAACCAATCAATTATTTTCATTTCATTATATTACAAGGTTTTATTATTTTATTATTTATAAAAATATTATAAAATTATATAATATATTATATATATTATATTATTATATAATATATATTAATATATATAAAATTTATTTATTATTTATAAAAATTCCTCAACTTTCGTATATAAGAAAAAAAATTTTTTTAAAAGCATAATAATAATAATAATAATAATAATAATAGTAATAAAAATAATAGTAATAATAAATATAATAATACTAACAATATTAATAATAATAATAATAATAATAATAATAATACTAACAATAAATAAATAAATAATATGTCGTACCTGCTCTTCGCGAAAGTTAGATTCATAATAGCTGAAAAGAAAAGAAAAAAAAAAAAAGAAAAAAAAACGCGTATGCAGCCTCGCTTCGCCCTTCTCGAGTCCCTTTTCATCATTTCCGTTATTCTCGAAGCTTCTTCTTATCGTTGAAAACAACAACAAAATTTTAACGAAAAAGGCATAATACAAGGACAACAACAACAAAATTATTCGCGAAATGGATGAGAATGGAAAGGAACGATTATCGTTTTCTTTTATTTTCTCCAATTCATCATGAAATTTTGCACAATATATCTTTTTCGTTAATGTCTAATGTTAGAGCGCGTGACAAAATTCTCTCGGAGATGGAAAAGAAAGTTTTGACAGGTGATAGGAAAAGCAAAAAATATACAAAATAAGAAAGAATTAAAATTAACCCTTTGCACTCGATCAAAAGCTCCGCTACGGAGACAATAAAACAAAAATAAAAATCTGAAACAAATTGAATTCAGTTTACAATATATCACAAATATGATTTTTCTTTTAATTACACATACATATATGTCATTTATTTATAATACGTAAATATGATTTGTTTTTTATTAAAATTACTTTGTATGTTGTTGATAATATGTGAAATGAAAAATATAACTTCGTGTGCAAAGGGTTAATAAAAGAATGAGAGAGGGAGAGAGAAATAAACGAAAGAGGGGTTAGGGGTGTAAGGAGTAGGAATAGGAATAGGGGTTGAGAAAGAGAAAGAGAGAGAAGAAAATATAAACGTTGTTCCTATCGCATTGACTTACGTTGCGGATTAAAGCTTTAGAAACCGTTCTAATGTGAACGATGATAGTTTTGCAAAGTAAGCGCTTATAATATGCATGCAGAAAAATTCAAATATACATATGTAAATGTATAGTGGAAGAATGGACACACACGGTTGTTGTTGTTCTTCCGGTTCGCAACGGAGAGAAAGAAAGAAGAAGATAACGAGGAAAAGAGAAAGATAATGAGAAAGTGAATAAAGTAAGAGWGGGAGGGAGGAAGATAAAAAAAAGGAAATAAAATAAAAAGAGAGATGATCATCACTACCAACGTGACAATGAGAGACGACGCGTACGAATTACATAACAAATTATTCACTTAACAAGATAACGAGCGTGTGCTTTTTACACAAACAAAATTCTTTCATTTTTCGCGTTACTTTCTTTCTCTTTCTCTCTTTCTCTCTCTCTCTCTCTCTCTCTTTTATATTACATTTTTTCTGTGTTTTCACACTTGTTTTTTTTTTTTTTCATTTTTTGTCTTTTCGTTTTTTCGTTGATATCAACTAAAAACGCACTTACTCGAATATTCGTGCGGGGAAAGACGGATTATAATGCGATTCATTTTTATTCGATGCTAAATCATAACTCGAAAGAAGACTCTATGGAAAATAATTATTTCTAATGTTATCTAAATAATAATAAAAGAAGAAGGATAAAGAGAGAGAGAGAGAGAGAGAGAGAGAGAGAGAGAGAAGGAAATATGAAATGGTTATCTGTTTAAATTTGGTACCAATAAGTTCGATAAATTATGAACAAATTCGTTTATTTTATCGACAAAATCATCGTAAGGAATGATTTGCAAATGAACAATAAAAATTCATTTAAAAAATTATACAAACAAGTACATATAATAAAAAGCAATATAATAAATTATTGTTTTGTCTTACGAAAAATTTAAAGAAAAAAAAAATATAACTTCGATAGCAATTTATCGATAAAAATCGTTGAAGAAAATCGAGCCGCCGTGATATACCTTCTTACGTGTGTTGAAGAGAGAAAAAAGAAAAAGACAGTGAGAGAGAGAGAGAGAATGAAGTAGAGTGAGAGTGATAGAAGTAGAGGGAGAGGGAAAGATAGATGGAAGGAGAGGGAGAAAAGAAGAATGAGAGAGAGAGAGAGAGTAGAGTCGAGGTCAGGGGTGTATTCACCTGGCACCGCCCCAAGTCACGCCTACCTGCGCACTTGGTAAAGTCACGCCTACGCGTGTGCACCGACACGGCACACACCACGTGCACTCGTGTGCACGCACACCTCCCCACCATCCCACCTTTACCCCCACCCAACAACCTTCCTCACTTCCTAGCAGATATTCCGTAAGAGTGAGTAAGCGCGTGGGACAGAGACGGACATAAAGAGAGACACACGCGATGTGATAGGGAGAGTTCAAGTGAGAAAGAGAGAGAGAGAGAAAATGTTAGGTAGGCCTACGCCTACTTTCTCGCACGCGCGTTCACCCTCCACTCGATGTTCCCTTACAAAGACGCGGATGCCACCACTAGCCCAGTTTAGGGAAAGGTGCGCGTTAGAGATCGGGTCACCGGGTGACGCCTTTAACTTATCTTTTTATTCCTTTTCTTCCTTTCTCTTTCTATTTTCTTTTTCCTTCCATCTTTATACATATCTATATCTTTTTATTTATTTTTATTTTTGCTTTTGTATTTTTTGTTTGTTCAACTATTAACCCCTTCAGGAACAATTTTGGCTCAACGTAATACAACGCCGCTCGAGTTAACTCGAGCGTGCAAACTTAAAGGGTTAATATTTATTATTTTATTCTTATCAATATTATTATTATTATATTATTATTATTATTAATTGGCATTATAATAAACAAACAAAAAATTAGTATTCAAAATTATTTCATTTTATGAATTAATTTTTAATGGAAAACGAAAAGAAAGAAACAGAAAAAAAAATTCAATATATTATATTTGTTTTTTGTATACCATCTTGTTTTTATCTTTTCTTTTTTTCCTTTTTTTTTTTTTATCGGAATCTTAATTAGAAAACTTATAAAATTGATTTGAAAAATACTTTTTTTAAATGATAACGAAATAGATTGAATGTAAAAGAATTTCAAAGAAAATTAAAAATTTTAATTTTAATTCGATAATCTTTATCAACAACAACAAAATGAAAAAATTAGTTCTAAATTTACTACTACAAAAAACAAAAAGGAATAATAAATCAATCAAAAACTTCATCCCTTTTAATCCAGATAAAAAATAACAGTCCCCCAAATCGATTTCAATTATGTTCACATAAACAAAAACAAAAACAAAATCGAAGATAAAGAAACGAAACTCCCATGAAGAAAATGAAGACAAAACAAACAAAAAGAAGAAGAAGAAGAAAAAAAAAGAATAGAAAGAGAAAGAGGGAGGAAATGAGTGAAACCTTTTCGTCATTCGTAATTCGAGCAACGTGCTTTTCTCCCTAAGGACATTCAAGAGCATACACAACGTATATAAACCACACAACCTAGGGCACATAAGCTTTGCATACGCGCAAGCTTTCGTAACACACGGAGTAGTACGTGTTGGAGGAGAATGAGAGAAAGAAAGAAAAACAGAAAGAGACAGAGAGTGAGAGAAAGAGAGAGATAGAAAGCGAAAAGCCATCCCTCTTTTCGCGCTGGCTACGTGCCTGCTTGTCGCCCCGTTATTAATGGGATCTCTTCCACGGGAATTCCGCCAATAAGGGCGACCCACGATATCACGGCATCCCTCTTTCTCTTACACACACATATATACGCACACACTAACTCTCTTTCTATTTCTCTTCATTTCTCTTTCTCATTATTTCTATCTTTCTCTCGCCAACTCTCGTTCGCATTCTACGCGGCTTTAACCACCCTTCTTGCAACCCCCTTCATCTTTCTTCTCCTTCTACACTTCTTCCTCTTCGTTCTATGCTATTCTGTCTGTCAGTCCTTCTTCTTCTTCTTCTTTTTATTTTCTCTCTCTTTCTTTCTACTTCTACTTTCCCAAAACACTCGACAAACAACCACCCCATCACCCATCCCAACAACCATCCAACCAACCCTTGTTGCAAGGTGCGGCCACGTGTGTCTACGCGTTATCCAACTACTACGTTCATTCGTCTACGTCAGTGGTTCCCAAACTTTTTTGTCCTACCGCCCCCTTGCCAGAAAAAATATTACTTACCGCCCCTTGCAAATTAATTTTTTTTTTTTAAATTTTAATAGCAATTATATAAATAGAAAATATATTGAGTTGTCCGGAAAGTTCGTGCCGATTTTGACGGAAGATTGAAACTTAACGCATTTAAGTTTTTTTATTTAGTATATATTTATTAAATTATATATAAGTGCCATTCTGTTCCACAATTTTTCTCCATCTTTAAGGGTAACTTCAAAATTTCGGCCTTCCAAAATTTCCCAGGTTTTTTTAGTAAAACAACTTTATGCCAATTACCGAAAATCGGCACAAACTTTCCGAATAACCTAATATATATTAATGTTTCTAACTTCTTCATAAAATATAGTAAAGAAAGGTGTAAATTATTGTAGAAACATTGAACTTTGAAATTATGAAACTGTTTAATGGCACCTGTGGCCATCACTGCCTTCCTGAATCTGCAGCACCCACCAGGGGGTGGTGGCGCCCACTTTGGGAATCACTGGTCTACGTGTAACGTGATGAGAAAAAGTTTCAAATGTTACATATCGTGCTATGACCTTCTCTCTCTCCTTCTCTCTCTCTCTCTCTCTCTTCGAATCCGACTGACCATCCCTTGTTTCTACACGTATTAAGTATCTATGTATTTTTGTTTGTTTGTTTGTTTGTTTGATGTATATATTTTGTAAACGAGTATATGTTGGCAAAATTAAGAGCTTAGGAAATTGGATATGAAAAGATTTTGTTTAAATTTAACTTTTTTATTTTGAAAATTTTGAACTTAATAATTGATAATATTTAATTGCAAAATTTTTTTTGATAATATTTTTATTGCATAACGTCAGCTGGTTTTTGTGATTTCCTTGTATACTTTTAAATGAAAACAAGGGTTGTTCGGTTATATCAGAAAAAAAAAATTGGATAAAAATATTTAATATCAAATTTATTAGAATATATTTGTTTCAATTTATAAACAATCAAATTTATCGTGATAGAAAATTCTCAAACAACTCTTCCATATTGTTTTTATATTAAACAAAAAAAAGAAGGAAGAAATTATTAATCTGTTAACCGGGGAGTTCCCTTTTTAATTATGTAGCTCTTTCTATTATTTATTTATTATTTATTATTATTTATTATTATTTACAATAATTTGGCCAATGAAAAAAGCCAATACAAGAGTATTAAGAAAAACAAACCAAAAACAATCATTTTCACGAAAAAAAGGATACGAATTACATCCACAGTTGCATCCAATTGCAATTTGATCAACCCTCTCCCTAACATGGACGCAAAAAAGAAAGAAACGTCACTTTCGTGGGTCGTTCGATCATAAAAAAAAAAGAAAATATTTCCAAGATAAATATTAGGTTGGCAACTAAATGATTGCGGATTTGAAATAAGAATGAAAATTCCAAATTTTTACTTAAAAACATAAGTGTTTATTCAATTAGGTACAGTCCACTTTTGTTAATGACCTTTTGCCATCGGTCTAGTGGTGTCATAATGCCCACGTTCATAAAATTTTTGATCTTTGCTATCAAAAAAACTGAATTAGGTGTAAAACAAAATCCCCAATGACTTAGTTGCCAGACCAAGTAGAATCCTTCTTAGTTTTTCGAACTATAATAAAAAAAAAAAAAAGAAGAAAAAGAAAAGGAGACCAAAAAGAAAAAAAAAATAAAGAAGAAGAAATAAAACAAAAAACAAAAAAAAAACAAGAAAAAAAGAGAAAAAAAGAAAAGAAAAAGAATCTGACAAGTAAGAGTACTGAGAATCCTGCTTACGCTCTTAGTTTCCACGAACACTTACCAACAACGTTTTCAACGTCGCCAGAAATTTTAGCGACGAGTCTGCTTTCGAGGTATACTTAGTAAGCAGCTCGTGATGAACGAACGAAAAAAAAAATAAAATAAAATAAAAAAATAAAAATGTAAGATAGAAATAAATAAAGATAGAGATAGAGGAAGAGAAAGAAAGAAAGAAAGAAAAAAAGAAAAATATAAATAAAATAAAAATCCTCCCACGATATACGAAGTAACATGCGTTAGCTAGTTTTTTTTTTTTTTTTTTGTTTTCATCGTCACCGTTTCATTTCGAAAATAATTGCAAAACCCGAAATTCCCCGCCGAAACGAGAAGAAGACACACGCGATACACCTACTAAAAACTTATACACACGCATAGAGATACATACATACATATAAATAAATAAATAAATAAATAAATAAATAAATAAATAAGTAAATAAATAAATACGCGTATTATACATACGTAAGAAGAAAAAAAAATATAAATAAATAAGCGCGTATACACACAGGAGAAGATTTATACATACTAATTATACACAATGCGTAAGTAAGTAAATACTTACGTAGTACGCGCTAGAGAGAGAAAGAAAGAAAGAAAGAAAGAAAGAGAGAGAGAGAGAGAGACATACTCACACATATAAATACGTATATCTACACGGACACGTACTTACATATATAGGAGACAGTGTTCAATAGTTTTTCAAGAGCCACCCGGTAGACATCGGAATATCTCGCATAATAGATTTAAAAAAAAAAAAAAATACAGATTGTATAACGTTTTAACTAAGCTTTCCGTAACGATATATGAGAGAGGAAGATAGAAAGAGAGAGAGAGAGAGAAAGAGAGAGAGAGAGAGAGAGAAAGTAAGTAAGTAAGTAAGAGTGAGAGAGATAGAGAGATAGCGCGTAAGACAGAGAGAAAGAAAAATTGAACGAAAGAAAGAAAGAAAGAAAGAGAGAGAGAGAGAGAGAGAGAGAGAGAGAGAGAGAGAGAGAGAAATAAAATAAGTGAAAATGCGAAATTAATGAAGAAAAAAAAAAGGTAAAAATAAGAAAAAAGAATGTTAAAGCAGGAAGGAAGGAAGGAAGGAAGGAAGGAGGGAACGAAGCTATGAATTGTTATGTTTTCTACACAATAACGTTTGTACCGACTTACAACAATATTTGTACAATATACGATTAAAAAAAAAAAAAATAAGAAGAGACGTATACCTATACGACATAGGTTTACCCAGATGCAATAACTTTTTTAAACGGTATTACCACAACGGAATATTTTTCATACTCGTAAACGATTATCTCACATCACACCGAAGCCTGCGCGCGGGGATAAGAAAAAAAAAAAAAAATATAAAACGCCGCGAAATGAATACAAATGGATGATAATATAAACTAACACGTTTCGTTTTGTGCCAATCAACCAACCTGTTCTTCTTTAGAAATTTTTCCTTTTCTCCGGATAATACTTAATTGTATTGTACTGTATTGTATTGTATTGTATATTTATTATTATAAAAAAAAAAAAAAACAATATGGGCATGCCACACACCACAATGTGTGTGTGCTGCCATTTAAATGCTGCTGTTGTTGCCGTTGCTACTGCTGCTCCTCCTCCTCAATGACGCCTGGATATGTAAAATATACAGAACATGAACACACACACATTCAAATACACACATACATATATATATATATAAACGTTAAATGATAACGACCTTCTCTTCGAAAGATATTATAATATCTTTAAGAAAAAAAAGATGAAGAAAAAAAAAGAAAATGAAAGACAGTTTATATTAGACCAGTTCGAGAATTGCAACGTTTCAATTTAATTTATTCAACAACAAACGACGTTTTAAGGCATATCGAGTATACATTGTAAAAACTAAATTAATTTTAATAAAAGAAAATATATTAGAGAGGAAATAAGAGAGAAATATTTATGCGTTGTATATAAATCGATTTGTCCGTTCGATCGATCGAGACATTACCGAGATCTCGTTAAAATTAAATTAGAAATTAAAAAAAAAAAACGACGAATACAATTTTTTTTATGCGTTTTTATACACTTCCAACTAAAAGTTTGGATAGATGTCAATTAAAATCAATCCATCATTTAATCGATTGAGAAACATTAACATTTCACTTTGTAGCAAACATGAAACCTGTAAAAAACAAAAACAAAAGAAAACGTTTAAAATATTGCAATGTCAAATCATAAACAATCCTGAATTGGGATCTCTAGCACTTGAATACGCTATCTGGTAGCTAAATTCAAACTTAGAGTAGATAGGTCTAATTGCTACGTCACGTGGGATCTCTAGCACTTGAATACGTTATCTGGTGGCTAAATTCAAAATTAGAGTAGATAGGTCGAATTTTGCTACGCCACGCACCTGCCAGAGATCCCAATACTGCAAAAGCTTATTAATTAAAATTTGATAAATCCAATAAATTTGAGTAACAATAAAATCATATGAAATACGTGCTGAAATAAAAAATATTGTTAAATAAACCATTAGCTTGTATATAAATATTTAATGTAAAATGCAATAAACTGTAGCCAAACTTTTGGTTGATAGTGTATCTATATACTTATGTATATTATATAGTACTATATAGTGTGTACTATGGTGTACTATACAAAAGCTTCTAAAAACTTTTCTACTTAACGATACATACCCCTATACTTGAACAAATATTTTCACGAACATGTATATACATTCTATATAGTATCATTTATTTCACTGTATTCAATTCATGGGTCATACTACTATAAAATTGTCAAACTGTTTTATGAATTAATTATTGATCATTGCTCGTCCAAAAATTGTTTACTTTTGTTGAAATGGTACCCCCGTACTTCGTACTGGGTAGCTTTGAGAAACCCCATACTACAGGGTACTCTATTATAGTATTATATATTATACATATGTGGTGGCTTAGAAAAATATGATTATTATAAAATATTGATTTTAGGTATTGGTATATACAACCATATAAGTAATAAAAACCCGTATAAAGAAAATCACTATACGGATTAAATATCGTTGTGACGTATATGCGAAAAGTTAGCTCGTGTTAAATCCATCAACGATTTAGAGATTTTCATGGGCAAACCTGGGGGACACTGACGACGAGTTTAAACCGTGCTACTCGTTCGACATCAAGAGGGATCTCTCTTGGTGATTGATAAGCGCGGTTATCATTGACAACGTGCGTATATTTCGAGAATAAAGTAAAGCAAAGTGAAATGAAAAAAAAAATAATAAGAAAACAAAAATATTACGAAGTGCAAAAAAAGAACGAAGAAATAATACGGATTTAAAAAAAAAAAGAATTCCTTCATTAGGTGTGGGAAAGGGGTGGGGAAGGTAGGAAGGGGAATTATTTTATCGGACATAAAGAGAAAGGAGAGACGTAAAATGAAAAAAGACAAAATATGAAAAGAAATGACGAAATCGCACGTATTTAATAATAATGAATCTCGAACGTTTGGGGATTAATCTTTTAATAAATAATTTCTCTGTGAAGTAAACAATTAAATCATAACCTTTAACCTCGTCGAAGTCTTCCTACCGCGAATGTGTGAACATATGGTAGAAAAGTTCTAAATAAATTTATTTAATTTCACTCGAGAGTTTTAACATCTCAAAAAAAAAAAACAAAAGAAAAAGAAATAATAATTATTTTCATTTTATAATTAAACATAAATAGAATTGAATAAATTTATAAATTTGTTTCTGTCGATCGTTTGAAATAAAATATAATTCGGCTTTTTGCTGAAGTTAAAGTTGAAAGTAGAGAAAGAAAAAAAACGTCAGAGAATGAGAGGAATAAAATATGTTCTATAAAAACTTTACGTTCGTTCAAATATTACAACAATACACACACACATATGTATGTATAAATATATATACAGTATTAGGTAATTAAATGATAAAATATATAATAATATGTCTTTGATACCGATTATAAAAGCCCTTTAAACCAGATTTAATTTCCCTCATTCGAATGAAAAACACATTTACATTTACGTGTATAAATACATGTACACGCATCATATATACGTGTGTGTGTTTCTCTAAGCGATACTCGGAAATCTCATCTCTTTCTCGTCGTTTTGTTCACGACCTTGCTGATCTTAGATAGTAAAGGTCGCGATATAACACGTACATACATATGTATGATCAAAAAAGAGAAAGAAAAAGAAAGAGAGTGTGAGAGAGAGAGAGAGAGAGAGAGAGAAAAAGACAGAGAAAATTATCGGATCGAGATCTTAGTCGAGAATGTAAAGTATCGATAAACACCAAGGTAAAATACAAATTTTATTTAACATTAGATATACCACCATTTTCAGTATTGGGATCTCTAGCACTTGAATACGCTATCTGGTGGCTAAATTCAAAATTAGAGTAAATAGGTCGAATTTTGCTACGCCACGCCTCTGCCAGATATCCCAATACCTATTTCTACCACACTAGTCAAGATTACTGATGTATACAAAAAAATGCTTTTTAAAGGCTTCCAGTTTTTATTTACTCTTAAAAAATAACAAAAAAATGTTTAACAATAATAATTTTAATATAGATAAATCGATTTATAGACATTTTTAAATAATAAAACGCTTAATTATTTACAGAAATCAAATGTTACATGAAGTAGACATTTTGAATTAAAATGGCTTGACCAGTCAAAATGATTGGTCTGGTATATCTAGTGTTAACTATACATACATATATATGTATGTGTATGTACGTGTGTGTCTTTTACATTTACCCAAACAAGCCACTTTTGAAATATTTAAAAGTATTCGTCGTTTTAGTATTATTTAAATTTTTTCTCATCAAGCAAATATTTATCAAACGAAATTACCAACAAGACAAACAAAAAATCGTTTTGCATAAAATATAAAAGAAAACCAGACATAAGAATAGTCTCGTTTGTTCGAGAACGATCGAAGGATTTAATCGATTAAAAAACTTTGATCTGTTTCGTTAACGTTGCAAAGGTAAAATAAAAAACAAAAAAAAAATAAAGAAAGAGAGAAAGAATGATCGATAGATCATTAAAATCATATGTAAATGATATTTCTCTCTTTTATATTCTCGTCGTATTACGTCGAAGAGAGAGAGAGAGAGAGAGAGAGAGAGAGAGAGAGAGAGAGAGAGAGATAAAAGCGTAAAGGAAAATTTCAAATCATGGTGCTCCAAACAAACAAATAAACAAACAAACAAACAACAAACAAACAAGCAAGCAAGCTTATGCGTCTTGTTTTAAAAACTCGTTTCTATCGCAATATCCCATCGTTTATCGTCCGATAAAAGAAAGAAAGAAAGAGAGAAAGCGTGAAAAAAATAGCGAGAGAGAGAGAGAGAGAGTGAGAGAGAACGAAAGAGAACGCAAAAGAGAGAGAGAGAGAGAGAGAATAAAATTAAGAATGTATAAGCGAGAGAGTGTGAGAGAGAAAGAGAGAGTATTATTATGAAAAAAAATCCTATATTAGCAAAGTATAATAAAAAAGGAATACAACAAAAACAAAGAGAAAGAGAAAGAGAGAGAAAGAAGAAAAGAAAAGTATAGAAATTGTAATTTAAAATCGATACACGTTGTTGATCACAATCGATAGTTATTACACCTCGTTCTTTCTCTCTCTTTCTCTCTCTCTTTCTCTCTCTCTCTCTCTCTCTTTCTTTTCATTTTTCTGTAATCTTTTGAACACAACGAGATTCGACGACGTGCTTACGATATTTCGTACTTTGATTTCACCCTGTAAGTGAATTATAAAAAAGAATGAGAAATTATGTATGTGTGTGTGTATGTGTATGTGTGTGTTAGTGGCAAAGTTAATGAAGGCATAGTATACTTACACACACATTTATATTATACACACATGTACACAGGTGAAACTATACAAAGAGAGAAGAAAAACGTTTTTCTCAGGCGTATGAAAAAGAACAGAAAAAAAAATACGTTTTTTGAGTACACTAAAATACACGGAAAAAAAAAGGAAAGAAAGAGACAGAAAAAGAGAGTGAGAGTAAGAGTGAGAATGAGAGAGAAAATAAGAGAGAGAGAGAGAGAGAGAGAAAATGTGAGAAACGCGCTGGAGACTCGTCCGTAACACTCATCGCATTAAAAACCGCGCATATTTCGATCGTTATGGATGCCACAGTTGATTTTGTGAACGTAAGTGATCTTTTTTCGGTTTATTAGACGAAGGAATGCATATCATAGTTGTAAATTACCAATTTGTGAAATAAAAGCTGCAAACTGTTTGTGTTAACAATAATAATAATAATATAAATATCGTGTGTTATCGGCCGACGAGTATGTCTGACCACTCGTTGGCCGTATCCCCTTTTTTCCATTATCCTTAATTGAAATTTAATAATATGTTAAAGTAAGACCCCTAGCGCAAATCATATGATATTAAAAGTCTTTTATTTATTTTTTATTCGTATCGTTTAACGTTCATTTTTCGTTAGTTCATTGTCCGCTGATTAAAGTGGATAATTAAATTTACGAGAACCTGAACGAAAAAAATCAAAAACTCGTTCGAAAAGAAATTATTTCCATATTAAATTCAACCCTATTTTTAACCCCAATCAAGTAATTCAAAAATCCTATGTTGTCTTGCGAGTATTTGATATTCATTGGCTTAATAATAATAACGAGAGCCACATTTTATATTATCGAAATTATTTCGATGTCTACATATTTGCAGGAAGAAGGGATAGAAAAAGGGTAAGTCGTCAGTCAATGGAAAATAAGAATATCAAATAGAAAAATTAAAAAAAAAACAACAACAAAAAAAAAAGAACGAATGAAATAAAAATAAGAAAATAAATGTAATATGAAAAATAAATGTTTATTGTGTTCCTTTCGCAGGTGTCATTGGCGTTGGGATTGGATGCAGGTGGTTGGGGTGCGTTGGTTGAAAGATCGAGCGCTCATAACTACAGCGGAAGTGGAACGGGTGGAGGTGCAGGTTTGATCGGTCACGGAAGTTTCGCAAGTTTGGCGGGTTTGGCAAGGCGTTGCGGAGTTTGTTTGGCCACGTTCCCGTCAGCCTGGTTGCTCGAACGTCACGCGTTGCTGCAACACGCTGGTCAATCGAACGACGACAAACCGTTTACGTGCGAGCAGTGCGGTCAACGTTATCGTTACCGTTCAGCCTACGTGAAACACCGGGAGCAGAATCATCGTGCACGGTTGCCGGCCGACAAGTTATTCACCTGCGACGTATGCGGTATGCAATTCAGGTATCTTAAATCGTTCAAGAAGCATAGACTGAATCACGCGTTGGAAAGATTGCAACGGGCACCTAGCGATACGCATAATGCTGTATTAACCGCATCCCCGTTTGCGGAAAGAAGCGATCAGGTATCGAGTACGGGTGAACCTAGTCAAATTGAAACGGGTAGCGATTCTACTACTAATCTGGGTGAAGTTGAGGAGTCTAGAGGAATATATTCGGAGAATGCTAGAGGCGAGGAGAGTGTATCGGAGACAACGAGTATTCAAGATAATCCAGGGGAGGCAACAGTCGAGGTGCAAATGACGGAATCCGAGACCACTGCGAAAACAACGACGACAACGACGACGACATCGAGTGGTGGTGGTGGTGGTAGTGGTGGAATTGGTATTATTAGTGGTGTTAGGACGTTAGCTAGTATCATCTCTCCATCGGCAACTGGAAGCGAAATTGGCTTGAACATTGGCACTAGCAATAATACTGCTACAACGACGGACGTAGTTGCGGACCCTGACGAATCTGTCCTTGATGATGGCGAACGTAACGAAACACCGGACGCGATGATGATAGGTTTGGCACGAACCGGACACGAGGCTGATAGACGCGAACGACGTTTTGCGTGTCCCTTCTGCGGCAAATGCGTCAGATCTAAAGAAAATTTAAAATTGCACGTACGCAAACACACTGGTGAACGTCCCTTCGTTTGTCTATTTTGCGGACGTGCATTTGGGGGTAAAAGCGATCTCACTAGGCATCTTCGTATACATACTGGCGAACGACCTTATCATTGCGAAATGTGCGGAAAATGTTTTGCCCGTGCCGATTATCTTTCCAAACATTTAACTACCCATATACATCAGCGTTAATGTCTCGCACGATTGTTTCATTCGATTAAATGAATTTTTATCTTATATATTTTTCTTTTTTTTTTTTTTTTTCTTTAAACAAAGAAACTAATTTTTCCGTAACTTCTCGTGTTTACAAATAAAAAAAAACAAATATAAAAGAAAAAGAAAGAAAGTAAAACAACAATGAACGAACGTTGTTTTAATCGAGCAACTAATATAGAAGAAGAAATAAATTTTAAATGAAAATAATATTTCCTTCTTCATGAGACGCGTCAATTAACACGAGATGTGGGGCATGTTAAATAAATAAATAATAAAAAGAAAGAAAGGAAGGTAGAAAGGGTTAGAAAGGGAGGAGGGAGTATTTTGACCTGTAAGGTACAACATAAGTGAGACTATCGCTCTTGTGATAAGGATTCAATACCAAAGAATAATAATGAATGCAACGACGCCAACGGGTGATAGTCGACACAATTATTTTATTCTTTTTTTTTTCTTATTCCTTTTCTCTATTTTGTATTTCTTGTCTTCTTCGTCCTATAATAACTCCATAAAAGCGTGATATAACTAAACATATATTATATATTTATAACATTTATAATAATTAATCTTGATCCTATATTTAAAATAATATATTTAAATATTATTTACGCGAGATTTATAGTACAACCTCGAACACGTCGCTCGAATCTTCTAATTTATATGTTTTGTAATTGTTATTAATTTTTTTTTTTTTTAACTTTTTCACAATAGTACCTTAACTTACGTAATTCATTTTTACGAAAGAAATTAAATCTTTTTTCTCAAATCTCAAAGTAATGAAAACAACAATCAAAAATTTTACGTTTATTCGATGATTTTTAATTGAAAGAATTTTCTTGAAGAAGTCAACGATAATTTCTCTTGTTTTTTCTTATTTTTATATAATTTTATTCAATCTATTCGTGATATCGTTGAAATTATGAGAAAAAAAAATGTGCCAAAGGAAAAAAAGAAGCTTTCAAGGAACGTTTCTTCTTTCAATTATTCTATGATTTATATTATTGAATAAAACAAAAAACACTAAGAAACGATAACAACGAAAAATTCTAACATCGACTTGGTAATAAATAAATAAATAAATCAATAAAATGGATTAATATTTCGACGTGTTCGTCGTTGATATTTAAAAGGGTACGGTGATCAAACATATTCGGTTAAGATTTAACAGATGTTTCAATAAAATATTTTTATTTTAATGTTTTCTAATTGCAAAAACGAAACAAATTGTTTCCCAAAATGAATTGAATTAATAAATATATATATATATATTTTATTAAAAAACCAAATGACAAAATTGAAACCGAAGAATGTTATATAATAAATTCACTGTACCCTTAATTTGTTGCGAAACGAAATCATCTTCCGAGTATAAGTGAGTTGCCGGTGCCTTCGAGAATCCCTTTTACCAACCCTTCCACCCTTTTACAAGACTCGACAAATTCTTTTAAATGCATTATAGCAATAAAGAAGAAACGAAAGCAAAAGAAGACGAATAAGAAACGAAACAAACAAGAAAAACGAAAAGATTTCATTTGATTGTTCGTTTACGAACGATTTAGTTGGAAAATGGTCCACAAAATCCTTCCAACGATTTCATTAATTAATTCTTCATACCTTTTTGTTAATCCTTTTATTTTCGATATACACACTCGAATGAAGAAAAAGAAGAAGATAAAGAAGATAAACATAAAGATGAAAATGAAGAAGAAAATAAAACATAAATAAACATATAAACACATACACGTGAACAAATATAAACATACGTGTACGCAATGAAGAGAGTGCCGGCTCATTCTCCAGGGTACCGGCCAGTTTTCGTAAGGATTATTCTTATCATATTCTTATCAATTAAACTGATAAAGAAAAGAACTCAAATAATACGAACAATAAACCATTTAACTACGAATAATGTTTATAAACGTACAATGAAAATAAGAACAACGCTTAAAAGCGTCCAATAACAATGTCAAACGTTACAATTAATGTGTTACGCGATTGGTAGATTTTTTTTCGATTATTCCACAGTCAAATGGTTTAATAAACAAAATATTTTTGCATACTAAATGAAATCGTTTATTCTTTTTCTTTCTTTCTTTCTTTCTTTTTATATAAATGACTCATCAATTTCGTAGTAACTATGGCAATAATAATAAAAAGTTAATATATATATGAATTTTGAGTATAAATAATACAAAAATAACATTAATAATTTAATTATTTTATTTATATTGTTATTTTACAGTCCTTACGAAAACTGGCCTCCCGACAAAGACAGTTACTCTCATAGTTTCTAATTAATATTAATAATTATTATAATAATAATAGTAATAATTATAATAATAATAATATTAATAATAATAATAATTACAATGACGATTATGATAAAGAAGAAGATGATGAAGATAAAGATGATGATGATGATGATGATGATGATGATAATAATGATCATGACGATGATGATCATGATGACGATAAAAATGATGATGATAATGATGGTTATGATGATGATGATGATGATGATAATGATGTTGATAATTTACTCGCTAACTCGGTGTCTGCGCATTTCCAATACAAAAACGAAGTCGAATAACGAAGGTGCTATCTAAATAAGTAGAATCGATCGCTAAATACTGAGCTGTAATAATCATCTAAAAATCATGTTTTTAATGAGAGAAAAAAAGAAAGAGAGAGAGAGAGAGAGAGAGAGAGAGAGAGAAAGAAAGAAAGAAACAGAGACAAGAGGGTAGCTTGTGCCAAAAAAAAAAAATAATAAATGCGCTAAAATAAAATAAATGAAAAATTAACGAAAATAAAAATATTCAAAATGCTATTATGAAATGATAAAATCATTTGATTAAATGAAAGAAAAAAAAATAATATAAACGAAGAACAAAGAGAAGAAGAAGAAGAAAATAAAGAAGAAGAAGAAGAAGAAGAAAAAGAAGAAGAAAAGAAAATAATAAAGATGGATGAAAGATTTCATTTTTTTCCCTCCAAAAAACCGGCTCGGTAATCTAAACGCGATACAAGCCAATTTAGATACATATATAAATATATATATTATATATATATATAATTATTATTCGTAATATTAACTCGTCTTGTTAAACGTGTCATTTTATTATTCTACGTCGATAAAATATTTATAAATATTTCTCTCTCTCTCTCTCTCTCTCTTTTTTGATTCGTCGCGATTAATTTGTGCTCACTCGACGACGAATTAATATTAGACGGAGATGATTAAATAATTAAATAAATAAATAAATATATTGATAGATAGATAGATAGATAGATAGATAAACAGATAGATAGGTAGATAGATAATAAAAAGATGACGATGAAGAAGGAGAAGATAAAAACGTGTCCAACGAATGTCAACGAGTCTTAAGGCGAGACGTGGGAACATTTTTGTTAATGCGATAACATTAAAATATTTATTAACCATTTCTGTTGCAATATACTTTTTTTGTAAAGGAATTATCGTTCTATAAAAAATACTTACACGTGTATCGTGAAAAAATAGTATCCGATTTGTATATGGGTTGAACCCTTATATGGTTCGATAGTAAATGAAAGCGTTGAAGTTTCGTTTGAAAATATTGAGAAAGATAAAAAGAAAGAAAGGAAGACAAAATGGAACCAAACTTAACGAAATAAAATTTAAAAATATATATATATATATATCTTATATATATTATATATATTTTTTTATTCTGTTGTCAGTTCGCTTTCGATTTTTCCCTCCTCTCGCCAAATACAAAATATTTGTTTTCAAATTTTGTGCATCCTAAAGATAAAAGCAAAACAAAGAAAAAAAAAACAAATTAATCGTACTTGCTAATTAATAAAATTAACAAATATGAGATCCACTTCGCGAAATGTTTATCTCTAAATGAAAGAAGAAGAATAC
The DNA here is from genome assembly GCF_001465965.1 of Polistes dominula. The sequence goes on along the minus strand of NW_015148990.1, from coordinate 439,959 downwards.
AATATGACGAGATGACAATGAAATTAAAAGGAAATGAATAAGAAGAAAAATGATAAACAAAAATGAATATTATGAGAAACATAAACAGACGAACGATCGAACGAATTAACGAAATAAAAAACAAAAATAAATAAATAAATACACAAGAAAAAGAATAAGAAAGAAAGAAAGACATAGAAAGATAAAACCGATTCCATGGTGCCCAGTGTTTCGTTCGTTGCGATGACTAACACTACTTACTTCCACACGTTTGACCAATTTCGTTCCGTTTCTACTGTGAATCCGCGAGATCTACTTCGAAATCTTTATTTCTTTATTCATTTCGAGACATATAAACAAATTTTTTCTTTAATTTGTTCTATTTAAAAACAATAAGATAAAAGAAAGGATTTTAATCTAGATATAAGAATGGCAAGCTCGAATATTCAATCATACATATTCATTCATACAATTGTCATTTATAATTATTAATTAATGATTTCTTTTTCTATATATATACATATAGAAATATATAATATATTATATATTATATAATTATAATATATATATATAATATATTATATATATTTTAATAATTATTAAATGTATTTTATTAAAAATAATGTCACATTATTCCGAGTTGCCAATACGTCAGTTCGATAATATTTAGATATTTACGATAAATACATCCACACAGAGAAAGAAAGAAAAAAAGAGAGAGAGAGAGAGAGAGAGAGAGAAAGGAAGAGAAAGTATTATTCTCAAATAATAATAATAATGATGATGATTGTGATGTTCTCTCAAGTATGATGGACCACAGGTCGACCGTGCCAGTGAAAACGAATGAAAGTGCTATTTTACTTAGGCATACATATACACATACACAGATGAGCAAACATACACACATACACACACACATACACAATGATAACGTGATGATATAAGAAAAATACCTAAAATGCATATACCAAAGGACAGAAAAATATTTCGTTCCTCGTACCTCACATTGTATGATAATTATTAAATACATGAATTACATAATGATTACATACGTTACGTGACAATCGAAAATGATTTACATATATATTATACAGGCGCACTCGTACAAGCTTTCAAGTTAGATCACTCAGGAGACTAATTATATTCACATTTTCTTTTTACTACCAACTGGATGAAATAATACATATAATAATATTTATTCTAAGCTAATGGAAATCATTTTTACGATTATCAAAATAATAGTATATGTATAACTGAGAGAGTAACTAGCACGATTTTTAAAGAAATAAGTGGTAATAGAAAAAAAAATGATAAATGGGAATTAAGTATAGAAAGAACGGGAAAAGTAGGAAACGATTCAAACAAAACTAAAATATACTAACTAACTAAACTAACTAAACTAAACTAAACTAAACTAAACTAAACTAAACTTAACTAAACTTAACTAACGAAAGAAACTAGAAATGAAAGAAGAAGAATGTTGAAGCAAGATTCTTTGAATTTTCCAAATATACATTCGCTTGGAAAAAGCTCTCGATTATTATAATGACAAAAATTATGTGTGAACGATTTAAAGCAGAAAATTTGTTATTAACATAAATGGTACACAACGATATTATTAATTTATTAAATAAATACCTACAATTTTAAAGAAAGAATTTTTCTATTATTATATTATTATTAAAAATATCCAAGATATTCTGTAACTGTTGATACAGTTTTGGTTACAATTACTGTTATAACAGGATTTTATATTTAACAGCATCCAATATTGTTGACAATGATTCAAAAACAAACTTTGATTACTTTTATTAAAGACGTTTCATCAAAATATAAAACGTACTGGATAAAATGTAAAAATAAATTTACCCCAAATTGTGGAAATCAACCCTAGTAGCACAAAATATTGAATACATGTGTATTTAATATTAAAAAGACATTGAATCTCTTTTTAATATTAAATACACATGTATTCAATATTTTTCAATATTTTGTGCTACTAGGGAACATTGAAGTTTTAAATCTTCCATATAATTAAATCAATCGTATATTTTAACTTTTCAAATAAAAATGATTAACAATCACGTATAATTTAAGTTGTATACATTTTAAAATAAACACACATTTATATGCACACATGTGAATAATAAGGTTAACTAATTTTAAATCTAAAATCGTACTGTACCATTTTACTTATTAAACATGAATTTTCTGCTTAAGATAAAGAAGAAGAAAAAGAACAAGAATAAAAGAAAGATGAGAGCGTTACCTCAACGTCCGTTCAATGTGATATTTTGCAATATCCGATAATTAACTAGATGTTGACTAGTCAGAATTTTAAGTAGGTATAATTTCATTGATTTTCAACACGGAGAACAGTTCTCGTCTATTGTATGTGTGTGTGTGTATGCATGTGAGTGGGCGGGTGGATGTGTGTGTATATGTTTAAGGGGGAGGGGATTGTTGTCTATAAACACACACGTGATATTTAATTCGTCACATTAAAAAAAAAATAACTTGCATAAAGATATATTGTGATATATATAATTCTTCTAGTATCTACATATATATGTATATGTATATTATATAAAGTTTTATATTCGGTGTAATATCTTTCACTCTGTGTTGACCGGTTCAAAGGTCAAACTATATGATCCTTTCTCAAGGTGTGTTCTCGATGGGATAAAAATACGTGCATACATAAATACATAAATACATACATACATACATACATATTAAACTATAACATAACATACATACGTATATCTATCTATGTATGAGAAAAGTTTGCCCGTTGGGACAAAAAAAAAAGGGGAAAAAAAAAATAACGGGGAGTACGGGTTTCGTGTCGAGATATGTACATGAAAGGTACAAGGGTAAAACATGTTTAGTCACATTTTGCACATTTTTCTGCTTATACCTTTGCTTCTTTTGTTATACTTTACAAACTCATTTGTTTTCTTTCAATGTCCATAATTATGAATTCAACACGCCATTCTCTCAATAATTATTATATCAAAGGTTCAAACATTTAAATCATTTTCTGACACGAGAATATAAAAAACAATCACGAAACAATCAAATAAATATTAATTTATAAATTACAAATGATTAAAAAGTTTTCAATGATGTGGAAGGAAAAAATATATTAAATTAAATATAATAATTAACCATTTTGATCTGATAATACAAACATTTGAATCCATTACAAATACACACACACACACAACTAGACAACTATATTTACAATCAAGAACAAATCGTCCCTAGTAGCACAAAATATTGAAAAATATTAAATACATGAGTATTCAATATTAAAAAGCCATTGAATCTCTTTTTAATATTAAATACACATGTATTCAATATTTTTCAATATTTTGTGCTACTAGGGGTGTTAAATTTGCCGACCATTGTACAAATACAAATAATTCAACAAACTAAAAACAATGATAAATCGGTATGCGTTATTTACAAATCACGTATGGTTAATTAAGATTTAAAAAACAAATTCTTATAACATATAACTAAACATGTTTTTAAAGACCCTTTGAATACATCCCATATAAAAGAAATAGAATAAAAAGAGAGAGGAAGAGAAAGAGGTAGAAGAAGATCGATAAAAGTGGGATCGATCGAAGGGGTTATCGTGTCATTCGAATCGCGACGGGTCCTAGTTTTAAGTTCGTTCCAAACTCTTTCTCTCTCTCTCTCTCTCTCTCTCTCTCTCTCAGTCTCCTTTTCTTTCTCTTTCTTTCTTATGGCATATTCCGAGAATCAATTAATGGTGACGCGGCGTATGACTTCGCGTCACGTTAGCTCGCGTGACACCCGGTCGTCTTTCAAATCGCAGTCGGTAAACGTACTACATACCTCCCAAATGTGCACGAAGCATAATATATTCAAAGGCGATTGTGACCAACGCGCGATTTCGATTATTTTCGTGGTCGGTAAGCGTGCATGCATTATAATACCTGCTACAACACTGTTACATACATATATAAATAAATACAAGTATAGTATTTATAATACTATATTGTATATACTATATATATATTAGGTTATTAACTATGAAATGTCTGATTACTCGAAAAATTGTCATCTCAAAATCAGACATTTCATATTTAATGACTTATCTGGATTTATATATGAATGTATGTATGTATATGCATATATGTATATACGTGGGGATTAGGTATATACTTTTTTACGGAGAGTAGTAGGTAGATGGGTGGAAGATGCAAGAAATTCTCCCCTCTTCTTTTCCCTCCCCTTCACTATCACTCTCCCTCTTTCTCTCTTTTTCTCTCTCTCTTTTTCTCTCTCACGATCTTTTTATTTCTTACCTAAAGTAGCAGTGTTTCTCATTAAATTTAAGATTAATTAGTTCTCGTTTCTCCAAAGGTCAAGCGTATGGCGATTAATTGATGTGTCCAATTTCTTGATAAAGAAAAAAAAAATACACCAAAAAAAAAAAGATTAATAATAATAAAAAGCTACTTATTCGAAAATATCTATATGTATAATATACGTATTCACGTATATTAATACGGGAGTAATATTTTTTCATCGTTTATCTACTTATGTGTGTGTATGTTGTGTGTGTGACGGCTTGTATAAATTTATGCATACTTACATATATATACTTAACATATATACTACATACATACATACATACATACATACATGCATACGAGACACTTATTACATGTGTTTACATTTATATATAATAAGTATACTTCTCTCTTTCTATATAATATATTATATATTTATATATACTTACTTACACACTTACATAAATACACATACAAACAAATACAAACTGATACACACATAAGATATATTAACGACGATAAAATTAAATTTAGATTTATATATTTATAAATATATATATAAATATATATATAAATATATATATATTTGTATATATATATATATATATATGTAGATAGATATATATGTGTGTGTTATTATAATATATTATATTTCTTACAAATCACATTTGTCCTTTCTCTCTTTATGGCCTACGTGTTGAATATAATACGCTTTTTATTCGCACAGAATAATCGCTAAACGTTTGACTCAAAAATTCTTCTAATACACTCACACATATATTACAATTTAATATTATATATATATATATATATATATTTACTTACGAAAATTTATACGTGATAATAAAAATATAGGTTCTCTTTTCTTTTTATTTGTTTTAACAAAAAAAATCAATAAAAAAATAAAACTTCTTTTTTCTTTTCTCTATTCCTCGATCTCGTTTATATAATACATAAATTTATGTATGTTCGCCGAAGATATTATTAAAAAAAAAAAAAAAAAAAAAAAAAAAAAAAAAGAAGAAGTAAATAAAAATAAAAAAACAAATGGAAACAAAATTAACGAATCTCGCGATAAAAGGTGTGATGGGAAAAAATGATGAAAAATGNGTGATAATAAAAATATAGGTTCTCTTTTCTTTTTATTTGTTTTAACAAAAAAAATCAATAAAAAAATAAAACTTCTTTTTTCTTTTCTCTATTCCACTTATATTATTCTTGATTCTTTACAGTTTCACTTTTTTAGCTTTGATGTTTTTAAAAAAAAAAAAAAAAATAAACAAGAAAAAGAAGAAGTAAATAAAAATAAAAAAACAAATGGAAACAAAATTAACGAATCTCGCGATAAAAGGTGTGATGGGAAAAAATGATGAAAAATGCGTTGAAAAAAAAAAATATGCATAGAAGAAGAAAGGAAAAGTTATATAGTAATGATAATGAAATGAAAAAATAATATAATATAATAAAATAAAATAAAATAAAATAAAAAGAGCAACGACATTAATTGCCGGGCATCATGGAATCCTAAATTGGACGTTTTTAAAACAAGAAAGGTCATAGATGTATAAGGAAAGAAAAAAAAAGTTATAGTTATCTATACAACACCAAGTAAAATACTTATGTATATATATACACACACATATATATATATGTATATATTACGAATAAATATTTATATATATGTATGTGTATATATGTATGTATATATTATATATAAAATATTATATATATTTAATGAATGTTCCTATATTTATACTATAAGTATAACAATAAGTGTATTATATTGATATTTGATGGCGATTTCAGGTTTTTACCAAAAATTCAATGTCTGTTTAGATATTAGAGATACAGTCGGATATATATATATATTATATATTAGTCCAAAATGTCGGAAGAAAGAGAAAAGAATTAAACAGAGCTGGAAACAGAAAAATAGAAAGAAAATGATTGAAAATAATTCGCGCCCCCTGAAGAATTAGAAAAACAAACAAACAAACATAAAGAGAAAGAGAGAGAGAGAAATTTGGAACAAAAAAAAATATATATGCGCTGTTCCCTCCAAAGAAAAAAAAAACAAGTAAAAAAATGGAGAATAATAAGAAAAGAATGTTCGAAGAAAAATGAAGAGGACCGATCGAATATTGCGATAGGTTTTTGTGCGAGGTGAGGGTCTTCCTATACTGACTGAACGATCAGATGTGATATATGAATAAGGATTTAAACTAATAATTATTTACTCTAATCGTATATATATACATATTAATTACATATATATATATATATATATTTATATATATGTAGTTAATTATTATATTATTATTATTATATTCAAATATACTTAAGATATACAAACATTATTTCTGTATATATATATGTATATGTATATATAGATATACATATATGTATATGTATATTATGTATAGGTAGATAGGAACATATACAATGTTTTTAACTGGTTTATCTGTGTTTCAAGAATAATGAGATAAATGCTAAGTCCGCTTTTTTGTGTTTTTGTGATCTAAATTCGTCTAATACTAAAAAATAGAAAAAAGAAAGAGAAAGAGAGAAATAGAAAAAGAGAGAGAGAGAGAAAGAGTGAAATAGAGAGAGAACAAATATTGTATTATTTATATTTATCGGCTTAGAAAACAAATGATCTCACTAATTCGCTCACACGAAAGCGGACTAAGCGTATTTAGATAGGCAAATTTTTCTGACATAACCTCTCTCTAACAAGCGTTAATATTTGATCGAAAGAGAGAGAAAGAGAGAGAGAGAGAGAGAGAGAGAGAGAGAAAGGGGTGGAAAAGCTTGGGTGCAAGAAACGACGAAATATTAAAAGTTAATATAAAATAAAAATTCCTTCGTATAATTGCGTATTTCGCACGTAAGAATCATCGATATTTACATACATATATATATATATATATATATATTTCTTATTATTATTATTATTAAAATAAAATTAATAGGAAAAATACATACGCACACATACACACATATTATGTATCTTCGTGCATGACTTATGTACATAAAAATTCTAACGTGAAGATATAAAGCATACAAATAAACTTATAAACGAATATTCTGACATACATAATATAAATGTTTGTATGTAATACATGTGCTCACGTGCGCGTGTATGTGTGTATATATATATATATATGTATAGTATATATAAAATATTTTGTTTTATTGCACAAAACGATCGCAACAAAGGAAGCCACCACATTGCGTTCGTTAAACTGCCTCGTTAATTGTGTATTTTTACATATTTCAATTATTCTTGAAATTTATCCAATTCATTTTACGATCGATTCTACGATTTCAATTATTAATTAATGAATAAAATAATAATAATAAGAATAATAATAATAATAATAATTAAAGAACTACAGACTACGGTACAAATAAAACGGTAAAGTGTAGCAAATCGTATTTGAGAAAATTGAAGGGGTGTTGAGGAATCTCGAGGGATCGGTAGGGAGGATAAATAAATAAATAAAAAAAAAAAGTAAAATAAAAAAAGAACAGTGTCGTAACTTTCTAATCTTTAGCTTCGAATAATAAAATTCAACTATTAATTAATTGTTCTTTAAATATATCGGTCAATGAAAATTCGCGTCCATTTTAACGAATTAACGCGACGCGACGTTCGGTTCGTGTGCGAATTTAAGCAACGAGGAAGGAATAAATAGAGTAATAATACTTGATAATAATATATTAATAATAATTAATAATAATAATATAATAATACTTTTAATAATATTAATAATTAATAATTAACAATAATTATAATAATAATAATAATAATAATAATGGGGATGATAATTCGAACATGTTTCGAATTCACGCGTTTCGTGCAATAAATGATAAGGGGGTTGGGTGGGGATGTTATAACTTGAGAAATAAGAATAAATAAGTAAAAAAAA
>NW_015148990.1:430071-431632 GCF_001465965.1 Polistes dominula | reverse complement strand
AGTGCAGCATCGTTCGCTCTTTAAAAAAAAAATTCTTCTATTGATGTCCCTCAAACACTTTCTTCTGCTCTGTAGATTTAAATTTAAAGAAAAAAAAAAAAAACCAAGGGAAAAAAAATCTATTAACCGAAAAGGAACAATATGAGAACAACATTGTGGCATATATTCTCGAATTAAATGAAAAAGAAAAAGTGGGGATATACGGTTGATAGAGAAATGTCGAAAGAAAAAGTAAAAAGAAAAAGAAAAAAAAAAAAAGAAAATTTTTAATGGAAAATTGTAGAAAGTTCCTCTTTATCTTCTCATTAAATGTAGACAAAACTTTTTCGAAAATTAAAATAAAATAAAAAAAAATTTAAACACATAAAAAAAACATAGCTGTGAATGGAAAAAAGAAATCTTTAAAATCTCCTTTTTCAAAACCTTTCTTCTTCGGGTCTCTCGATGTCTTTGGTGTCTATTCTAAATGGAAAAAAAAAATAATTAATTAATAATAATATTATTAATAATAATAATAATAATAACTAAAAAAAAAATTAATAAATAAAAATAAAAACGAACAAACGAACGAACTAACGAAAGAACAAACAAATAATAATAATTATAATAATAATAATAATAATATTAATGATAATGGTAATAATAATAATAATAATAATGATGATAATTAATAATAAAAAAGAAGTGCAGAAATAATGTCAAACGTTTAACTTCCTCGTCTATTTAAACAATGGCGTTGGGAAAAAGCTTCGAGCTTTCATTCTAAGGTGTCGTCACGTGAATATAAACAAAAAAACCAAACGTTATATTATAAAAATAAAATTCACAAAATCATTCGAATCGATAATTTCGAAAAATTTTTAGAATGAATAAAAAACATTTAGAACTTGTCAAAATTTCTTTTAAGTTGAACAAAAGTTTTTGCAATGATTTTGAAAATCAATTACTCGTTTTCGAGAACTCATTGAAAGAAATTGTTATTATTAAATTGCAAAATAAATTTTAAAACTAACAAATAACTCGAAAATAATTGTGGAAAAAAATGTAATCGATTTTTTTCAAATCACTCATGAACTTTGATCCCATCTTGCACTTACTGTTTTTTAATTGATTTTCATTATTCGTTAATAAATATCAATTTGACAGTTATCAATCACGGAAAACACCATGAAAGTTTGTCTCACGGTATAATTGTACGCTTTTGACCACATATGACGGGAAAATTTGGTTCTTTTAGTAAATCGATTAGCAAGAACAACATGATGTGTACCTCGAATTAATTATAAATCTCATATTTCCAACAACAACAACAAAAATAACAAAAAAAAAAACGAAATCTACGCTTTGTCTTTCATACGACCAACAATTTGAAATGTAGACAAAAATTAGAACTAATTAAAAAATGAAAGAACGATGAGGAGGAAAGAAAAGGAGAGAGAGAGAGAGAGAGAGAGAGAGAGAGAGAGAGAGAGATAAAAATCATCGTTTCGGTAAAATCGTTTACGTCCTTAAACAATTCTCTTTTTTCTATTATATAATAAATAATTCTTCAACAAATTTT
>NW_015148990.1:272571-425071 GCF_001465965.1 Polistes dominula | reverse complement strand
AAAAAATATAACTCATGGTAAGATAATTATGAATATATAAACGTCAATGATATATTATAACGATGAACTTGCTGGTGATAATCGTTATTGCTATCTCGTAACGTTTAATGTATATCAGTGTCTCGTGCAAAGTAATAAAAGTAAAAAAAAAAAAAAATAAAAAAAAGGAAACAAAAAAATAATGTGAGCGCAGCAGAGCTCCTCGGTGTTGTGGGTATACATACTCGTTCCTAGCAACTCGTATGACAATTACTATTCGATAACTACTCGTAAACATTGCATTGAATCTAATTCTTATTCTACGTACTTTAAAAAGATAAATAAATACACATTCTGTCCAATCTCATATATGTATATGTATATGTATGTACATATATATATACGCGAATTATCCTCTATCTCTCTGTTATTTTATTATTATATACGCCTTCGAATCATCGATCCAATCCCATGTGCAAAAAAATTATTATGATAAAAAAAAAATTAAAAAAAATAAAATAAAATCAATCCAATTTAATCTCCATAGTCTTTCTAAAAAAAAAAAAAAAAACACAGCCAGAGAATGAGAAGAACTACTTCGTTGATTGCAATTTTAATTATAAGTTCCAGGTAAGGTGCAATGATTTTTTATCATTTTTATTCATGTATGATTTATCATATTGTTTTTCTTTTTTGTTTCATATATATATATATTTCTAAACGTTTTTTATTTTATATATTCTGAGAATAGCTTCGTACAAATTTTTCAAAGTACACATCACTTAAATTTCTTATATTTATAAAAGTAGTTTAGATAGTTTAGAATTTAACGATTTTGTATACAAGTACTTAGTTATTATAATTATATATATATATATATTTGAAGATTCACATATTCGAAAGTATATAATATGATACGTGTCATGGTATGGAGTATTTTGAATAAAAACTATATAAATTTTCTTTTTCTGTGCAGAAAAAAAAAGAAATGCCGACAATATTGGAATTACGCAACGTATTTTCCCATTTTATCTTTCATTTCAGATTAGTATAGATATTTTAAAAAGTTCGAGTAAATATTACTCTACTCTAACGTTTATATTAAAGTCAAAGTAATAATGATTTTTAATTAATCTCTTTCTTCTAAATTAATTAACAATAGTTGTGTTTCTATAGCTGCTACTACTGCGTTTAATATAAGATGTACGTGTGTATGTATAATAAGTATGGTTTTATATTACTTACAATTTTTAAACGCTTCGCATGTGTGTCTAAAATATTCATTACGTTCTATTAAATGTTTTCTTTTTTTTTTTTTATTTGTTTTTTCTTTTATTTTTATATGTTTAACGATCGCATCGTGCATTAATAACATAATTGGAACAATAGCGAAAAAATAATCCGCATCAATCTTATTTCTCTTGAGATATTATATTTTTAATTGTAACAGTCCAGCTAAAACAATTTTGGCTCTATATTGCATTATAAAATAATTTTAATCTTGATATATATAATCGACGTTAACTAATATATTTAGCATGTGTATGTTTGTGACTAGCTCAAAAATGTATAATGATCTGGACAGTCATTTAAATATATATATTGCGATTTCTTATTAATAGATCTAAAAAAAAAAAAAAAAATGATTCTTTGATATAATATAAGTGTATATAATCAAAGTATATCAATTTGTATATATCAAATTATTTGATTTTAATGAAGATTGTGTGCTAGGCAACATTATACCTTACTACTACATAAAAAGTGGACTCTACAATTGGAAGTATTTATGTTCTAAATACGTTATTCAGACTAACACTTAATCTTCTAAGTTAATATAATCCCTTTTTTTATTTTTTAATAGTTTTTCTATAAAAATGTGTTACGCTTATTATAGAGATTCTTATTATTATTAGTATTATTATTTTTATTTTTTATTTTTTATTTTTTTTTTTTATTATTTTTTTATCTTTTCAATAATTCGGAATGCTATATAAAATACTATGAAATTAAACAAAAGAATGATTTATACAATTAAAAGCATTGTGAACTATATATATATATATATATATCAAATGTATAAAAATTCTTTTATATCGAAGCACTTTAATTTATATTATTTTTTTTTTTTTTTGATAAATCGTCGATAACTTGTGCACAAAATTCTACACAGCGTACATCATTCATGCTATACTTTGTTACTTTCAGGAAAAATTAAAGCTTTATTTATATTCTTTTTCTAAATCCCTATGATAGAATTATTTTGTTTATATCGATGCGCTTATGTAGAGAAAAAAATAAAATGTGTCGACAAAAAGAGCGCAAACTTAAATATATTACTACAAGAGATTGATATGAGTTAGATGTTTTAAAAGCTATCAAATATTCTTCCGTAAATAGCAATCCTCATTATTTTCTTCACGCATAATTTGTGTTTACTTCGATAAACTTTATTAAATCTTTGAGATTCATAGCATGATTAATTAATTGATCAATATATCGCATACTAGATTTTAATTACATATATATATATATGTATATATTTTTATATATATTTATATTTATATATACCTGTTATTATTATCTGCTATTTATATGCATCTAACTATCTACTTATTTTTCAAATAAACCACGAGACCACGAAATTACAGTAATAATGTAATGCATTTCTACCACTATAGTAAATAACGTTAATAAATGGTTACAAAAAAGACAAATATTAATTGTTTATAAGCCTGTCTTATATAATAACAATGTGTATGTGTGTAGATGCGCTCATGCGCTTGCGCGTACACACAGGTAGACATACTAAGCTAAGATAATGCTTACCATTAGTTGATATCAAATAGCATATGCAGTACATATTACTGATTCATGAATTGAGATTTGACTCTATCGTTTAATTGCACCAGATTAATTAATTGGCAGTGTATATATATATATATATGCCAATTGTAAATAAATGCAACGAACATCTACGATAAAAAGCAATATATATAAAAAAAAAAGATGTTTTCTATGGATGATGAAAATTTGCATAGAAAAATAATGTTCCGTTTATCGTGTGTGTCCGCTGATTTTAATCACCTAACTACAATCGGACCTTCAATTCCTCCATTCTTTGTTTTATTCTTTTTCGCATCTCTTTGTATCTGAAATAAATACAGATTTTGATTTAATTTATTATAATTTATCGATATCAATTTAATATAAAATTCGTTAAGAGTTACCAACTTTTCTTTTAAAAGTACAATTTGTCTTTCTTCCTCGTAATGATAACGTTGTAATATACCGTGACATTCTGCTAATGAAAGATTAAGGAACTGTGCAACGTCAGAACTAATTTCTGGTGTTGAAAGTTTATCAACCAAAAATAGTCGTGCTACATTTTCGTGTGGTCCCAATAAAACTCTTACTTCCAATGGATACTCGTCATCTCTCAACCTTCTTTGCTCTGTACGTATATTTAATAATTTAAGTAGGTAAAAAAAATATCAAACAATTTATATATATATATATATATAAACTTACCTCCATTATCGCGAACTACGAACAATGCAAAGTTATCTGACTTAGCATCGACTTTATATTTGTCGAGCATAAGATTAATAACTTCTTGAGTGTTTACCAAACTCGTAACCCAAACTGACATTTGAGAACCATGCGGTGGTGTGAAGAAACTAGTTTCGCGATTATAAAAATGCCCATTTATAGAACAACGACGTCTTAATCGACTACGAGATTGACGTCTACCACCTGGTCTACGTCTAATTGCTGTGGATCCTTGTTTACGTCTTAGAACAACGCCATCCAACTAAGAGGTAATAAATTTATATAAAATGTTTACAAGTAAGAGAATAAACAAAAGAAATGAAAAATATTAATACCTCTAAACCACTGTCAGTTGACATTGTCATGTTATCATCTTCTCTAAATTGTAAAGAGTTTACAGAATCTGTATCACTGTCAGTACGATGTCGTTGAAGACAATCTGGTCCAGACATTGAACGATTTAAACCTTTCTCTATCCAACTATCGTCAGTACTAATAGATCTATTACCAACAGCATTTTTCTCCAAATTATCAAAATATTCTACCCTACGAAGCGTACCATTCCGACTTGGTGTTCCATGATAAATAGGAGTATCGGTGCTTGAAGAACTACCAATGCTATGTGTCGGTGTACTATTTATACTACTATCGTTACCCCTATTAACATGATGGTTAGGACTACTGATTTCAGAATTATCACGAGAATCTGTTTTATCCAAACTTGATTCAGAAGAATGAACTGGTGTTTCAGTATTAGAACTTATAGATGGAAGATTTTCAGGCATTGTTGAATATAATTTATTACTTTCATCTACTTTACGTTCAACCTAAAATAATGAATATATTAAATAAACTTAATTTATATTATATTATATTATATATATATATATATATATATATATATATATATATGCAATTAAATATTTGTTTGAAACCTGAAGTAATTCGTCCAACTCATCCCATTCCATAGTCTTAACATTTAAATTCATAGGCAAAGTCAAACTTTTTAAATGATCAGGAGATTGTGGAACTGACTTTGTATTACTTTCTGTATCACATTCTGACGTACTCTTCGATGAGACATCAGTTTCATCTTCATTCTCCAAATCCTGCTTACATTAATTATTAAAATACAATTTGAAATATAATAAAAATTATATATCGTACCAAACTGATATTATTAACAAACCTCGTTAACACTATGTCTACAAGAATTTCTGTTACGCACAGTAACAACAGTACGCTGATCATCGTCTTCTTTAAGATGAATAACACCTCTGACTCCCCAATATATTCTCAAGGCACCTTCAAATACCAATCTTCCATTGACCTATTTTTAAACAAATTAATACATATATACTAATGAACATCAAATTTTGTTGTACTTTCAAATAATTTGACAAACTTACTTCACGACTTTTGAGTCCTTTACTTTTACCTTCGTAATACTGATTAAAATATTTCAACTTTGATTCGAAATGCGATCTACACATTAATACATTTATTTATACATACATTTGATTTTAGTACAATTTTTTACGCTTATAGAATAACTGTAAAAAAAAGAAAGAAAAAAAAAGTATCTAATACATAAATAATTACCTTGGTAACGATGGACGAACTTCTTTCTTTCCAAAACTTGTATGAGATTCAACTCTTGTACCATGACCAAATAATTGAGGCCCGAAAAGAGCACCATAACATGGAACATGGCAGTACGGTACTCCTTTGTGCTAAAATATCACAAATATCAATATAGATTATTCATATTAGATAGTTCATTAACTTTTAAAAAAATCTTAATCTTTTACCTCAGCATGTTGCCCAGGATTTAAACGTTTTCCACACTCTTCACATCTTAGACACTCAGGATGCCAATCGTATCCTAAAGATTGCTTACGTTCCGCTGCATGTAATGAAGTCAACAAATAAAAGTTTGGATAAGAATATTTCTTTTATAAATTTTTCTACATATATACATATTTTTTTAATAATAAATTAACATAACGATGATTAGATTTTAGACAGTAAGACGTATAATAAGACATGGTAAATTTTTTTCATTGTAGAATAAATTAATGTTATGTATTGTATGTTTTTTTTTTTTGGTTTTTAAATAACCTACTTCGCATAAATTTATATTTAAATAATGTTGATGTAGATATAGCGGCAATTATCAAACTCAGATTAGTGTATAAGAAAGATAAAATAAAAGATCTTACCAAAATAAACAGGTTTACCGCATTTATGGCACTTCCACATGACGACTAATTAACATTTATTATTGAGAATAAGTAAGGGGATGATAATATCAACGTTAAATCATTTTGTTTATGTTATTAATGTTTCATTGTATTGAATATGACATTCTAATTAATTAATTCTATCACTAATAAGGTAATCTACAGAGAAATAATGAATGACAATTTCCAATTGCGTTCTTAAACTTACTAGAACTTTTCCCCTAAATTAAGTTTCACTTTCATAGAATTATATCATCTATTAATTTTATTTTTTGAAGAAGACAAAATAGTGCGCGATATATTTAATACAAAAAAAGAGCAACAATTTAAAAATATATTTAATAATTAAAGTCAACAATATTATTTCTAATACGAATACCAATAATCATAGGGATTTTATTTGGTGAACAAATTTGACTAATGAACGAATATCTTTCTCGATGGATCTTGAACGTGATTGGTTACATGACTGGACATCTAATATTTAATTGAAATATCACAAATACCATATCAGTTTGATATAAAAATGAACTTTTTTATGAATAGTAATAAAAATCTCCCTTATTTAACCTCTTAGGCACGACGTGCCATTATAGTGGCTTTTGCAGATGTCATCTTTCTGAACGACACTCTATTATCTCACTAGCTCACCATTTGTGTACAGTCAAGCCAGATCGTAGAACATTTCTACCCCTTCTCTCGAGCCCAGCACGCCTCGCACACAACGAAATGTTACGTGTCGATGTGTCGGGAAATCGAAAGAAGCCGAGGAAAGCCGAGGTTAGCTGCGCGACAGAGGAGAAATAATACCCCCACCACGCGCCGCGGTAATACACATTGTTCAAATGTGTATTATGTCCATGTATTTCTCCATGTAAAACAATATGTATTACCGCGGCGCGTGGTGGGGGTATTATTTCTCCTCTGTCGCGCAGCTAACCTCGGCTTTCCTCGGCTTCTTTCGGTTTCCTGACACATCGACACGTAACATTTCGTTGTGTGCGAGGCGTGCTGAGCTCGAGAGAAGGGGTAGAAATGTTCTACGATCTGGCTTCACTGTTTGTGTATCAACTGTATTATTGATTATTAAAGTAAACTGCCAAAGTTAAAGTATGTGTATCATGTTTTTAAAAAAATTATAATCTAATCATTAAAAACTTCATTCTAATCTACTCGCGTAAAGAAAAGCATTGTTCGTCACGTATTGTTGTTGTACTGTTTACACACAGTTCTCGTTAAACTCTGCTGTACAGAGAAATAGTATCGCGCGAAATTCAACCGTGCCTAAAAGATTAAAAACAAATATCATATTTTTTATACAACTAAAATTAATTTATCATCAAAATTTGAAACAATATTTGTGATCATTTTTAATAAAGATATTTAATAAACCATCTCTTCCATCACAAAGTACATACGCATAATATACACAGTTCACAATAATAAAAAAGGGACGAAAAATATATATCTACATAGTGTACAGTACTTCTAAATTCATAGATTATTCTTTTTAATAGCTTGTTGCATAAGTTCCAATTCCTTTTCTTCAATCTTTTGATTATGTAATTTTATACTTTCTTCTATTAGTCTGCGATGTTCTTTATTCTCTTTAGGATAATATTCTTCCCTTACCTTATTAACCCAATGCTCATAATTTCCTGGTTGATTAAAATAATGAAACATTGTTACAGGAAAGGCCATATATAATGACATTTTAAAAATTTCTAATTGCCAAGTACCCATATTTTATAATTCTGTAAAATAAACAATTTTCAAATATAAACATGCAATCCATCAATAAACATAAAAGGATTAATATTAATATCAATTGGGAAAAATGTAGTTTATAGAATAAATTGAGTGTTGCTTTTTTCAATTTGAAGCATGTTAAATTATATTGAATGGACTTGAACTCTTTCAAATTTTATAACAAATCTTGTTGTTAATTTTGAAAGTAACCTAACTCCGTTCTTTGTAAGAAAACGTATATTATTCACTTAATAATTGCCATTTTAATTTAATAGGAACCATAAATTTAACTCTTTTAAATATACTTAAGCAGTATGACTAATTAGTATCCTGTAAATAAATATAATTTGAATTGCATTGAAACTCCAATCTTTCAATATCTCGATTCGAGCATAAATGGAGTTAGAAAACTTTTCAAAGAAACGATTCATATATGTGTGCATGTAACAAAAGTATACAAAACTATTCTAATTACGTACTGTGGCAATATCAATTACAAATTATAAATTTATATAATTTACAGAATAATATTACTTTAATGATGTATTTCGGCAAAGGACAACGACAACAGAAATTTTTCCTAGAATTTGACAAGCTCTGTAGCTAACTTCAATTCAATTGAACATTTCGAACAGTGGTTCTTCAACGATTTCGATAGGTTATGATATCGATAAAGAACTTATACGATGTTTATTTATTATACAATCGTTTTTGTCAACGATGATCAATTATTTGTAACTAAAAATTTAAAATAATGATCTAAATGATTGATCGATCGTAATTTGTATTTAATCGAACATCAATTAAATAAGATACGCAGATAACATTTGTCGGCTTTTATTTGTATTTGTTTAATAACCAAAATGTAAAGCTTTGTGTTTATAGATTCAATTTAGATCAAATAAAAGCTTCGTTAAAAAAATATTATTTGAATTTAAATTTTGTTAAATAAATAGACGCTCATTTGCTGAACTTGCAGTTTATGGTTATAAAAATAAAACTAGAGAAAAAAAAGAAAGAAGAAGAAAACCGTTTACCTCTCTTTCAAATAAGAATACACAAGACGCCGTAGATGCATACGATGCAATTTGTTGTTTAGTGAATTCAAAGTTGTTTCTTCAAGATATGTTTTAATTATTTAATTGTACTCGGTTAATTGATAAATATCTTATATTTATTATCATGGAAGCTTTGTTACCTTCGGAAATAGCTCGATTAGTGTTTGGTAAATAATACTTGTGCATTATTATAATGAACATTCTTGTTAACCTTACTTTTAACATTTTTGTTTGTTGAAAATAAATATAATTAATACTATTAATAGTATCGTTGCTAATATTATTACTTCTTTTGTTTATCTTTGTTAAAATAAAATGCATATTGTTTAAGAATATAAAGTATAAAGACAAATAATGATAAGCATCAATAGTAGTATAATTTTTGATAATAATAATTTATATGTGAAGATATATATTATAGTTCATTTCTTTTTGTTATTTTAATCATTTAATATAAAAAATATATGACATTAAAATTGACTTATATTTTTATTATATCTCGTATAATCAGGATATTTGGAAGAAAATGAGTGCAATGAGGCTGCAAGAGTATTCTTAGAAACATCTCCACATCTTCAAGAATGTCGGAATGTATTATCAAAAGGAAGGCGTTTTAATACTCGTATAAATGGATTATCATTAATAGATATTTTCGAAAAATATTCAGCAATGAGCATTATGAGTATGTTGAAATAATTATTTATATTTATACATGTGAATTAGATATCCTAAGAATTGAATTTACCAATAGTTTCATTATTATGATTATATTTTTAGTAGAGGAACGTTTGAACAAAATCACAGATAACGAACACGTAAAACAATGCGGTAATTTGTTGGAAAAATTAAAATTTTTGATAGAAGAAACACAAGCAGGAAAACGCTTTGTTGTAAATATCAATATGCCTACGCAGGTAAACAATCTTTTTGATTTAAAGTAATATAGTTTTTTAATAACAAAAATAAATAATACATTGAATTAATAATGATTATACTCTAAGACTTGAATAAATAAAAGAGAAAATAAAAAAATGAAATGTTATTAAATTCTAGTCAAGCCAGCAATCATTAGGTGGATCTCCGATATTGTCAGGTAGTAGAAAAAAAAAGCATCATAACGACAAAGAGCGACAGTTAAAAGTTAACTCTGATAAAGACTCTTCGCCAAGTCAAATACTCCTAGAATCAGACTTGCCATTCAATTATGGTAATTTTATATAATGAATATATCTATTAGCAAAATTATCAGGATATTTTAATTGCATATTTAGTAATAAACATTTCATTTATAACAATATAACGATAGAGCAATGGTAAATCTAAGAATTAAATATATATCTATATTAGAACAATTATTTCAATATTTTAATTGCATATTTGACAATAAATATTTCTTTTGTATAATGATATGACAACAGCATTGGATTGTGAAGCAACAGCTCTTGAAAGTTTACCTGGACATATGGAAAAATGTAACGATGTACAAAATGACATTAATAGTGCGACAAGGCAATTAAATCAATGTAGTTCTAGGAAAAGTAGTTTTGCGGAAAGCTATCATACAGCGGATAGCAGAGAGAAAGTTGCAACAGTGCATACAGGTAAATATATCATTATAAAAGTTTATTTATTTATTAACGATGTTTTTTTAAAATAATTATATATATATGTATATATATGTATATATACACACACATATATATATATATATATATAAATATATATTTTAGGCGATAATATTGATATTAAAAATTTTAATTCAAACGTGATTAATGACGATAAATGTAGAAAAAATGACAACGCAAAAAATACTGATCTGAGTGAAAAATGTACTACGGGAACAAATACGGAAGAATTGTTATCTTTCTCTAATACGGAAGTACAAACTACTCCTTGCGAATTAATTGATTATGAATCGGAAATTAACGACGAGCCTGTTCAAAATCTTAGCGTAAGTATAATTCTTTTACATTGTATTAAATTTGTATATTTGAAAAATAATTTTTTTATTTTTTCTCTCTTTCCCCAGTTGTTGACAAAGGAACTATTAAACCGAACAGAATTACAAGAACGTATTGCTGAAAATATAAATAAAGCAATTCTTCCAACTGATATATCTATGAGGGATGTTAAAGATATTTTTAATGAATCTATTGGCTGTGAATTGAATACCTCGGTCGTAACAGAATTAAATAACGCTATTAAATCAATAGTGGAGGCAACAGAAGCTGATCCAGTATTTGAACAATTTCTCGATGAAATTATTGGAAAAAACATAGAAACGGATACAAGTCCTGATGAAGACATCGACGTTAAATCGACTCCTACTGAAAGGTAAATATTCTATTTTCTTCTTAATTTATAATATGAATTATAATATAATATAATTTCAATTAACAGAACAGAAGAAAAACGATTCGAAATTGATAATGTTATTACTTTACCGGAACGTACAGTTGTTGAAGTTAAATCGTCCAATAAAATAAGTTCAACGGAAGTACCTTTAAAACAAAGACTCCGTAGTTCTTCTAGACAACAAACAGCTAGAATGGAAGATGAGATTTATAAACAAAAGGAACAAAATGTTCTAGAAGATCAGAATGCTGCTGCTATTTTAAGTATCATAAATGCTAAAATAACAAACATTAAACCAGAAAATGATAAAACGACTAATAATACAAATGATAACAAAGAATCAGAAAAAAAATCTCAAACATCTATACCTAGTACAAGTAATACTACTGATTTGTCCGAAAAATGTTCTGGGCCGACAGAAAATCAAAAAGTTGATACTACGAATAAAGAAACGGAACCTAAAACGAAGAAATCAGTGGTCAAGCGACCACGACTTTCAAGAGTAAAACGAGAAGCTGAAAGTAATACTAACAATTCGGAACAAGATATTATGACTATGCCAACACTGATATTATGTTCGAAAGAAGAAATATCTAATATTAAAACTATAAATCCATCTTACTCAATTGGAAATGTTAATCCTATCGCATCTAATACAACTTCGCATTTTATTCCAATTCTGCCTAAAAATTGTAACAAAACTAAAGAGTCGTTAGAGACATTATATGTTAGAGCTGTCAATGTACCACAGAAATATGTATTGCCAACGACAATGCCAAAAATACAAGAAGATATGATCAACTATTCAAATAGTAAGGTACAATTACCGGCAGTAGAAAATATTACTGATAGTAAAGCAAGTACTACAGAAAACGTTGACAAATCTGTACAACAAAATACATGTAATCTTACTTTTCTAGATCCAATAGAAACAAATAAATTAGTGAGTATGGAATCGATAACACTTTATAGTACAGAAAATAGTATAAAAACATCTTTAAATAATGCAGCAATGCCTATAATTAACTTAGAAGAAAATATAACTTTATCAGGAATAGAACTATCTCCTTTTTTGAAGTTTAATTCTAATAAGTCTAATCAAAGTCACAATTTGTCAGATATCGATCAGATATTGCTTATGGAAAATTTTAAAACGGTAACGCAGTCTACGACAAACGAAAATAATGAACAGAATATAATGACATCTAAAAGAACAGAAAATGATGTTATTACTAAGCAAACACCAAGATCCTTATTAAAACATAGAACAAAATCACATAGACTTAGTTTATCTACTCCTCGAAGAAGAAGTCATATAAGAGCACTTGATTTTAGTACTCCGACTAAGTTAATACATTCTGCTTCTAAATCTCAAGATAATGATAACACCACATGTACTCCAAAATTATTAAGATCCATGAAATCAGTTCGTAGAACTTCTCTCTTTAAATCTCCACATTTAGGTAATTCATCTATAACAGTACCAACGATTCAAAATACATTAAATAATGCAAAATCTATTGAAATACCTATAGCAACTAGAAGTCCTGTTCCAAAACTTATGGGAGATTGGGAAAAATGTAATGGCGTAGGAGTAATCATAGATGATGTTTCTCCATGTAAAAGCAATGATGATACAACTTCTTCTATACCAATAAATAATTCGGAAGAAGCTACTAAGGTTGCAACTAAATGTTGGGATGCAGATTTACGCCGGGGTTTACAAGCAAATGATGAAAAATTAATTAAATCAACAATAAGTAAGAAAGAAAAGAAAGTTATTGAAGATAAAAATAATATCACATGTAAAACTTCTAAACGTAATATCATGCGTAAAACTTCTAAAATTTCTAAATCTGCTGTTGATGTAAATAAAAAACAACATGCCAAAGAAAAAAAAGAAGAATCAATGGCAAGCATGAAAGATGCTAAAAAAAACAAATCAGATGAAACATTAGAAACAAACAAAGTGTCATCTTCTCAAAATACTGCTTTTTCAAATTTGTTGAATAGTACAAACAAAGAAACAAGTGATACTTGTATTTTAGAAAAGGCAAATATAAATACGGATACATGTACAACTAAATCCACCTGTCCTGTACCTCCTGTAATAGATAACAAAACTATAAGAAATACGAACAATAAAGAAACGACTGAGAAAAAAGTGAAGAAGTATGTACAATTAAAAACATTAAAAACAAATTTAAAAAAGTCGAGAAAAGAGACAAATGTTATAAATGATACATCATCTACTGCAGAAATTATTTCAGTAATTGAACCTTTGAAAGTTACCGTGGAATGCGCTAGAAAAATTTTACCCATAACTGATATAATAGATTTGGAAACTCCAAAAAAATTTGAAAATTCTTCTGGAATACCATCAACGCCTCGTTTAATTAGTCCTAATAGCAATCTTATTTCGTCATATCCTAAAATTCACGATGATTCGATCAAAATTCGTAGTTTAATAAAGACACCAGAGTTTCCACCCACTCCTTGTATCACATTGACTCCCAAACATTGCGAAGAAAATACTCACGATGTTATCAAAAAAGGAATATACAACGGATGTATATCATCTTATTACAAACCAACTACAGAACATATAAATTCCTGTGATTCTGAAAAAATGATTAAAGTTGATATGAAATTTGATAGTAGTGGAACGACGAAACATTTAGTTACACCAGTTACTAATCCCAAGATGTGCTCTGTTCAATGCACAAATACAGACAGTGGTTACAGTAATAATACGTCTATTTCAACCAAACTTGAAATAACGCAATTTGAAGTAATCAAAGAAAATTTGCCAAAGAATGAAGCTGTCAAAGAACTTAAAATATCTTCTAACACTAAAGATACTACAACTGCTATTTTAAACCCAACTTCTGTGCACAATGATGGAAATGTTAATAATGTTATACGGAATGATAAAAAATCTTCTAATATTCATGAAGAGTCAATTGATAATATTTATACATCTTCGTCTTCTTCTTCTTCATCGTCATCATCGTCGTCTTCTTCTTCCTCTTCTTCTGTTAATACTATTACTACTAATGATACTTCTAAACCAACGTCGTGTAACAAAAAGTATAAAAAATCTTCTAATGTAATATACACAGATACGAGTAACGATTCTTTATCAAAAATAGATTTACCTACTAACAATTCTATGCAAGATGTATCTATAAACTTGAAGAATGATTTGACCAAAGAAAAAGTCATATTAAGTGTATCGAATATGCCAACTAATTTTATTGAAATTGAAAAAGAATCTATGAATAATATTAGAATCAGATCTGAATCTTCTCCAGCTAAGCTAATATTGATAAATAAAAGCGAAGAGCAATATGAATCTATTTTAAAAGATACTCCTGCCAAGGATGAAAATCTGTTAGCGGAAGAAGATATATCTGTCACGCCTAGCAGTACCAAAGCTGGCATAAGCAATGTAACAAATTTATCATCCAAAATTGCATTTATTACCTCAGAAAATGAAAAATTAGTAAAAACAAATACATCGATACCAGAAACTTCGAATACGAATAAAATCGGACAACATGCAAAAATAATCGATATACAAAATGTATCGTTTGACAATTCAAAATTTATACCATTAACAGAATTTCGCGATCATCAACTCACTGAATACCATATGATACATACAGATGAACGCGCAAGACAATTGGAACAAAAGCGTAAACGTATGATACTAAAGCTTCAGCAAATTCCTAAATCTAATACAATTTTTGCGAAAAATAAATCTAAATCAAATATATTATCGATAAAGAAAAAACTTAATGCTGCAAATAAAAATAATAAACTAAAGATAAAGAGTGAAGGGAAAAAGATAAAGATGGATGGAAAACAATGTGAACAGAATTTGAATAAGAATACCAATAATAGAGAAAATACTGATAATCAAGTTTCCGGAAGTAATAATGTTACCAATATTCAAGAAATAAAAAAAGAAGAAAATGATAAAAAAGTGTCTACTACATTAAATAAATATAATAAGGATATTCAAAATAATAAAAAAAATGTTTTAATGGAAACAAATTCTACAGTTAATACGTTAACATCAGTGCAAGGAAAACAAGATGAAACAAAAAGTAATGAAGGAGAATATAGTGCTGCTTGTAATAAATCTGAAAATGATGTCGTTGAAAACGATCGGAATTATGATAAAAAAATAAATGAACAAGAATCGTCAAAAGAACATCTGTCTAATATTAACAAAGATAGAAAAATTGTACAAGATACTGATATAAAAGATAAGTGTAATAGGAAAGATAACGAAACAAGTTTAAAAAAGCATGTTGAAAAGGTAAACGATATATTAAAGGCTAAAGTAAATCAAGTAAAACGAGATTTATTTAGTGACGATGAAAATGACAAAAAATGTAAAATATCGGAAAGTAAAAAATTGTCAAAAGATTCAGAAGTTCAAAAGAAAGATAATAAACAGATTTCGAATGATAACGAAGAGAAGAAAAGTGAAAAAACTATTCAATCGCAAGATCCAAAGGAGGAATTACCTTGTGTTCTTGAATGTTTACAATTAGTACCAGCAAGCAAAAATGATAATAGTAAAGAAAAAAATGACAACAATCAATCCGAGGAAGAAGTTAATTTAAATACAACTGGACCTGGTTCTGTAGTATATCACTTTATTTACGACGACAGTGTATCAACTAAAAAAAGAAGAAGAAGATATGGTAGCAGCGACTTGAAGCAACATGTAAAAGTTCAATTGAGTAATGATAATTATAAAGAAATAGTCACACAAACTTTGACAGCTACTGATTATCAAGAAATATATAATATGAATCCAATATCTAAGAAAAAATCTATCAACAAAAAGCTTAGTGTTAAAAATAATGAATCGAGTAATATTCATCTTAAAAACAGTAACTTTATCTTAAAGAATGATTCCACGAAACCATTGGCCACGTCTTCACCTGTAGACAAGCCTTTAGTATCTAAATTCAAGAAAACAACAGATAAAATGAAATCGGTAAATGATAAAGATAATTTATCAGTAAAAATAAAAGTACAATCTGAAAAAGATAAAGGTAATTACAATTTTTTACATTCTTTATAAATAACATTTAATAGAATTGTGGTATGAATTTATTTATTTTTTTGCTTTTTATATGAATTAAGTAATTAAATTTAATTTCAGACAATTTAATCATAAAAAATCATAAAAGGAAATTATCGGAAACTAACGAAGACCCAAAGGTTAGTAATGGCTATTTATTATTTTATATATCTGTTTATATTGAAATTATCTAAAAACAGTAATTTTGTTTTCCTATAGAGTGAGAAGAAACGTTTATATGATCCACGAGTATTACTAAATAATATGGATATAGATGAATTTTTGACATCTGTTCATGGACCTACATGAATATTAAATATGCTCTCTTGTTATATTCAATGGTATTTTTAATAGAGAAGTATATATATATATATATATATATATATCATCATTATTGAATATGTTGAATATATATAAATATATATAAATATATATTTGATGATAAATATGATAAGTATATATTAATGATAATATATATTTATATATATTACAATGATAATATATATATAAATATATATTATGATAATGATATATATATCATTTATATTTTCTAGTTTATATTATATAAGTATTATTATTAACTTATGTAAAATATTATTTACTGTTAATTATTTCATTATTCCTTTGACTAAGGTGCATACCGATAAATTATCGGAATCGTCTACATATATAGATAAAAAACTACTGATTTTATTTGTAAATAATACAGAGTTATTAGTTTTTAAGTAATTTTACATATAATATGACCTTATTTGTATTATTTTGTAAAGAATTAAATATTTAAAAGATTGCATATAGAAAGAAATTTATAGATGCACAGACGCGCGCTTATATGTATGATACAATATGTTAATACATTATAATACATTGCTAATATAATAATTATTTTTGCTACAAAAATTAATGATATAAATAAAATCTGATATGCAATATAGAAACAAAATGAAATTAATAATTATTTTGTGATTGATAAGTTTTCATCTTTATATATATACTTACGCTATTTATAACGCTAAATTAAGTCTGTGTAATATCACGCATGCGCACAAAGTGAAGAAACGTTTATCAAGAAAAAGCGCTTTTTTCAAACGATAGTTGAAATTAAAAAAGAATCAAGGATGATAGGATCTTAGAATAAAACTTATCTTATCTTTCGTTCGTTCGTTCATTGGAAAAGATTAAAATCGGATAATTGCACTTAGAATTTAAATTATATTTCTAGTTTTATATCGCGCTGAACGCGAAAAAAGAAAAAAAAAGGATAAATGAAAACTGTAAGTCAAAGTCTTCGACGTTAACAATGAATCATAAATTTGATTTATTATCTTTATTATTATTATTATTATTATTATTATTATTATTATTATTATTATTATTATTATTATTATTATTATTATTATTATTATTATTAGATAGACACACCTGTAGCTCGAACAGTCTTATTGATCGTCGGATAAACGTTAAAAGACGCGCGCTTTTAAATCAGTGACATTCAGTTGTAAGTCATTATTGTTAATATTCCACAAAGTGATTAACAATTAGATTGATTAGAAAAATGTCCTCCAAAGAAAATATCAATGAAAAAGAATTAACGATAGATATTCCCGATTCGTTTGGTGATCCAAGGTACCGTCGATTATTTTTATATTTTTTATTTAAAGCCATGACTTCTCAATAGATGACTTTCGTAAATTGTACTATTTTATACTGAAATGAAATGAATTTAATTAAAATGTAAGAAAATATTCTATGTTATCTTTGCAGATCAGCTCAAGATAACAAAATTCAACCTACTACTTCATCTCCAATAAAATCACCTACACAAAAATTTGCTGTGCATTACAATATGGACAAACCTGGCCTAGCAATTATATTTAATCATGAAACTTTCTGCTGCGAAGATCTTCTACCACGAACAGGAACTGATAGAGATAGCAAAAATCTAAAGAGGACATTACAATCATTAGGATTCATAGTTCAAGAACATAAAGATTGTACTTCCACTCAAATAAAACTTACATTACAAGCAGGTATTAAAAGAAAGACTAAAACAAAAATGAAA
Organism: Polistes dominula; assembly: GCF_001465965.1. Next base: position 406,969 of record NW_015148990.1, on the reverse strand, counting down.
TTTAAAATAATATAAGGACATGTGTAATAATTTTTAATCGATAAAAATGTATATATTTTTATTATAGTTGCTAAACAAAATCACACTGATCACAGTTGCTTAATAGTTTGCATATTGACCTATGGAGATTTAGGAATACTTTATGCAAAAGATGAATGTTACAAAGCAAATTCTATTTGGTCATATTTTACACCAGGCAAAACTGATAATAATGAAGAGAAAACCCGTACTCTTACCGGTAAGCCCAAATTATTTTTTATACAAGCCTGTCAAAAAAGGAAGATAGTCAGGTCAACTACGCAATCCTTGCCACAAATGCAAACACTCACACTACCTGATAAAAGTAAAAAGGTATATAAAGAAGTATTCCGTTTACCAAATCATGCTGACTTTTTGATCGCTTATTCAACAATATCAGGTAAGCTATAATTCTAATCATATGTTTTAAACATTCCAAAAAATTAAAATGCTCTTTCCTTTATTTAATTATATTTTTATGTATTTATTTATTTATTAATTTAAAATAATTTCTAAATAGGTCATTATTCGTGGTCAAAATCGGAAAATGGATCATGGTTTATAGAAAAATTGTGCACAATATTAAACAAATTTGGAACAAAATATGATTTGTTAACTCTACTTACTTCAGTCTGTCGTTGTGTTCAAGAAGAATATGAAATTAATGCTAATGATAGAATTAAAATGATTCAAAAAAAAGAAGTTCCATACATTACTTCAATGTTAACTCGTCTAGTGAAATTCCAAGCTATAAACAGTAATGTTGAAAATTAAATGTTATAAAATTTTTATTATACATATATATTTTATTTTATCATAACACGTGCATTTATTAAATAAATTATTAGTTTAGATAAATAATTCACGATTTGATCATATATAATGTTCGTTAATTTCTTAAAGTACTTATATTACATATAGTCCAGTCATCTTAATCAAAATTAGGTAAGTATCTCGGAATTTGAGATACCCAACTATAAACTCGTATAAACTTGTATTTTGACATCCTAAAATTTGTCTCAAAACCTACCTATGGTAGGGTGTACGCGACTATTAAAATCTAAGGTCAAAAGTCACAACAATCGATTTTTTGCACATTTTTTGCAAATATCTCGTTTCCTATGGGTTTTTCGCTATTTGTATTTATTATCAATATTGTAGAGGATTAAATTCCCTACAACTTTTGTTTCAACAATTTTTTTATACGTTGAATCATTTTCGAGATAGAGTGCGGAGAGCGCGCGGTTAGAAGATCATTTAAGGTCAAGAAGAAAGCAAATGCTACTTACAATCGCGCCCTTTTTTCTAATTGAAGCGCTGCAGTTGTACTTTCTCGTTATACATATAGGGGGAGACAAAAAAAGAAATCTGCGCATCCTTTACGGACAGTAGATGCTCGGCATTTTCCTTTGCTTGACGCTTAAAGTGAAAAACAATTTAATTTATAATAAAACAACTTCATAATTTTATTAAAATATACTTTTGAAAAGTATTGATAAAAAATAGAAGACAGTACTACTGATTCGCTTGAAGATTTAAGGTATTATTAATAGTTTTATTATTTGTTTATGGATATTTATTCAATCTTTTACTTCTGGTAAAATTTTGAAGAAGACAAGAAAAAGAACATTTTTACAACATAACGTTATTTTCGTGTGTTAAATGTATTGCAATAGAAAATTGACCAATCGAGTTTAATATTTACTTCAAATTTTAAATAAATTCATTTAAGATAATAATAGTGAATATAAACAAATAATGTCCTGTGTGATTAGGTTAGATTAAATTAAATTTAGTTAGGTTAGGTTAGGTTAAGTTAGAACGGTGTATAAAATACTGATCGGTGTACCTAATGGGAAAAGATCACTGGGTAGACCAAGACGTAAATAAACAATATTAGTTAATGAACTTTCGAGTTCCTAACGTCAGTTAATAATAATAATAATAATAATAATAATAATAATAATAATAATAATAATAATAATAATAATAATAGGTTAAGTTAAGTTAAGCTACATGTGTTTGATTTTTTTCAGTACAGATATGCTATTGGCATATGGGTTTGATTTAGAAAATATTTCTATCTGATTTATAAGAGGTATAAAATTGTGAAAGAAAATATGGCTACAAAATTAATTAAAAAGGATGCTTTACAAGCTGTTGTTTTTACTGATGACTTTACAACAGCTTTGACTCCAGTGCAGGATGTATTTCCAACCATGTTATTACCAGTCTTGAACGTACCTTTGTTGGACTATCTTATAGAAACTTTAAAAATATCCAGAATAGAAGAAATATTTTTGTATTGTAGCAGTCATATTGACTTGTTAAAGAAATATGTTAAAGAAAAAGAATACGAAGATATTATCATCAATTTAATTATTTCTGATGGATGTAGATCTTTAGGTGATGCTCTCAGAGACATTGACACCAAGTGCTTGATACGCGGTCATTTTATATTGATTAGAGGAGATGCATTTTTAAACTATGATTTACGAAATTACTTAAATGTCCATTGTAAAAAAGAAAACATGGATAAGGGTGCAGCAATGACGATGCTACTTAGAAATGTTGGTAGTACCAACGATTCATTTTTAAGAGAAGAAACTGCTCTGGTAGTATCCAACAAAGCCAATAATAAGATATTTTTTTATAAGAAACTAAAAAACGACGAGAAGAAGGTTAAATTAGAATTGAATTGGTTCTTGGATAATAGCGAAGTTGATATTAGCACGTGTTTCATAGATACACATGTATATTTATGTTCACCCGCCGTACTTGTCCTATTTTCTGATAATTTTGACTTTCAGGTAAGTAAACAGTGTTCAATATTTATACACATACATGTACATGTGGAAATATTTAATTATTATATTTTATTATCTCTTTCTTTCTTTCTTTTTTTTTATATCATACAGACAATGGAAGATTTTATTAAAGGTGTTTTAATGAACGAAGAAATACTAGGCGAACGAATTCATTACCAACAATTGAGATCCGACAATTACAGTTTACCAATTACATCATGGAAAGCATACTATACTCTAAGTCGTGATATTTTGCAGAGACGTGGCTACCCGCATGCACCAGGAATGTTTGGTCCATTAAAAAACTTTGTTTCTATATCTCGAAGCAGCTATAAGCACAAAAGTGTTACTTTGGCTAAGGGCTGCACGTTAGAAAAAGATTGTTTAATTGGAGAAAACAGTACACTCGGACAAAAAAGCTTTATTACTAAATCTGTAATAGGCAATAATTGTTCGATAGATGGAGAGGCGACTATAAAAAATTCTTTTATTTTCTCCAACGTCAAAATAGGAAGTGGTTGTGAAATAACGGATAGTATTATTTTTTCTGACTGTGACATTAAGCAAAATACTAAATTGGACGGATGTATATTAAATACGGAAACGATCGTTAATCCGCAAAAACAATATATTGATTCCATTCTAGAAATGAAAAATAATAACTTAACAAATACAAAAATGGAGGATCAAGATCTTGATGAAAGTTTGTTGTTTTTTAAAGATAATGAAGCTATAGAATATGATAGCGATTCAACGGATGAATCAAGTACGAATGAAAACTCGCGACAATGTTCTCCGGTTCTCGATGACACAAGTTTATTCCTATCAGAAGTTATTGATAGTTTATTAAGAGGTTTTCAAGATAAATTGAATTGTGACAATTTAATATTAGAAATAAATTCATCAAGATACGCATACAACGTTACTATGCGGGAAGTTACATATAACGTCATAAAAGCAATATTGGTTTTGCCATCACACTATTTGGCTGAGACTAAAGTTCCAATTAATAATCAGAATTATTATAACAATTTAAAAGTTATGATTAATTATTTTAAACCTATTATTTTGAATTACGTTAAAACTGAGCTGGCACAAGAAGATTGTTTACATGCTATAGAAGAAGTTGCTAGCATGACCCAAGAATTGTTACCATATTTAAAAAATGTATTGCATTTGTTTTATACTCTTGATATATTAGCTGAAGAGAAAATTTTAGAATGGTATGAATCCAATGATGAAACTAATGATGTTCAAATCAAAAAAGTCAAAAACGCAGTACAATCTTTTATCAAGTGGTTACAAGAATCTGAAGATACTTCGGAAGAATCTTCTTCTTCTTCTTCTTCTTAAACCGATTAAACACATAATTGTACATATAAAAAAAAAGAAAACAACTTTTATTATTATTTCACATATTTTGTAACACGATAAGTTGTATTATAAACAAAATGTATATACATTCGTATAATAAATGCATAACAATTTATATTTATATAATATAATGATTTTAATATTCTGCTTGAAAATAGAAAAATAAAGAATAAAGAGGAACAAAAAGAAGAGAGGGAATAAGTTCGGTAAACTAACTATAATTATCTTTATTATACTTATTTTTAAAATACTTTTTAATTTGAGCAGCAATATGCAATATAGACGTTGGTTCCTTAGGCAATACCTATTAATGTGACTCAAACCTTTTATTGCCTCTTTAACGCATCAATGTTGAGATCGGTATTTTCAACTTTTCTACAGAATTTCATATGAATTGTGCCATTGAAAAATATTACTCTATTGGCATAAGAACTTCTGTTAAATTGTGCCAAGCGGGATGACGATAATCAGGAAATTTGATGACATCTATCCAATGTCGTAATCGTGCTCCTTTGCTATTGCATCCTAATGCAAGTCCTCCTAAACAAAATGCCATAAACCGAAATCATGTATCGATAATACGGAGAAAATTCGGATGGCCGTTGTGTTATTATTAAATGAACATTATTACCAAGATAATCATTACTCTTGCCGAAATCCTTGTCCCACATAGAGAGGCATAACGTGACTTTCATGAGGTCTGTTAATCGAATCCCAAAAACGAACTCTTCGTTCCACTCTGGGCTGAGAGTTTTCCATTTGACGCTCGTGCTGTACGAGCTGCGACCTGCGGCCAGTTTCTTGCTGGGATATTTCTTCGTGCTGGTACGTCCGGGAGGATCGTGACCTCGTTGTTGTCGATTCTCGATCACATTCTCTACAAGGCATAGCTTCACAAATGGGTCAGAAAACCCGTTGTTGTCCATGGGCAAAAGATTCATAGCTTGGTGAATAATAACCAGTAGAGCACGTCGACGGGTACAGTAGCTCAGAGTTAGTTGTATTTGACCTCGGTTGCCTCGATGAAGATCCCAAGCCTCTTCTTCGTGACTCACCTAGAACAATGTTGGAATATGATGAAGTTATACATTAAATAACTAGCACTATCTAAATAAATAATATTTATTTATCTATGTTTCCAACAAATATACAAACAGACCGGATAATGGTTTTGGAGGGTGATTTTGTAGTGCTTCATCTGGAACGGTTCTAGTTCGTACAGGGGAAACCTCGCCTCCCCTAGAAAGTCTTCTCCCCAGGGGTCGTCTTGAAGTATCATGACATGTAAGGCTCTGCCACTCTTCATCTGTCGCGATCATTCAATCGTATTCTCATTTTGGCGAAAGGTCATTAAAATAAGAAAACTTTAATGATCACTGTAATAATCGTTACTCGTACATCGGCATCTCTCGAAACGTAGAAGTTCACCGTCTCGTTGAACACTGGATCTCGTGTCTTGTGAACAGTTTTCGTTCTTATTGGCTTGATATTTGTGCCCATTCCCATCGGCAGTATGGTGATTTTGCAAAATGGATCGGCGAGGTCGTGGATGTCCATAGGCTTTAATCCCAATGCTCGTTCCACTTTGCACTGGAGGCACTGAGCCACTGGGTCGTATAGCAAGGAGATTTCCAGAGTCCCAAAGCTTTCCTCCGTTTCTGACCTCTTCACTAAATGATCCGGACAAATATACATATTCTTATCATTTCATTTAGATACAAGTTTTTATGATAATTTTTATTAAGAGATGTAAGATTTATCAGATAAAGGGTAGTAATAATTGAAAACAATAAATTTGAGATACCGACTTTCGATGTAATTCGGCGTTTGCTTCCTTGGTGAGTCCGAGTGATGCACGTACCATGTGCTGATAGTTTGTTGATCGTTCGTCCGATTTAAGGAGGCATTCATCTCGCATTCGGCATTTCTTTCGTGCATCCAAGCCTCTTCCAGAATTCGTTCCATCAGAGTGCTCGGCGATATGGTCGACGGCGAATTCCGTCTACAAGAATGCGTCCAAGACGCCCAAGTCAAACCTCTACTTTGTCGAGCATCGTTACTACGTACCTGACTGATTGTACCTGAGAATCCTTACACCGATCGACAGAACCGCGAGAATCTTCGAGATAGTTAGCCTGTTCGTCACCCTTATTTTCTAATTTGATTTCCTCAATGGACGCATTATCATCAATGGAATTGTCTCCACCACGTTGATCGGCTCTTAAATCACACGTACTTTTTTCATTCGTACGAGACGCGTTACGCAAAGTTGCTGCTGACGTGGATGGCGATAGACGACTGCACTGCGAATAGATCGAAAATGTCGAAGACTTGTCCAACCTATCCATTGTTGTTGTCGAAGGGCTCTCATCTCGATGGCCTATAGGTGATGATCGATCATTCGATCGTGATACCATTTTGAAAGAGCCACTTGCCGTTTGAGTATCGTAAGGCGTGATCTGTTGCTGTTTGGAAAGACCATTGATATCTTGGATACCTTGCAAGCTCGGAGAAGAAGAGGAACAGCAGTTATTTGAACCGACTAAACGTCGAGCAGCCTCCTCTTCCGACGAGGAATCCTGAACTTCATTTGATTCCAAAGATTTGCAAGCACTGATGATTTTACAAGACGAATTCTGTGTCCTTTGACCCGCCCGAGACCAATCACGTTCCTACACATACAAACAATTGTTAATTAAACGGTGAACTTCTTTCACGTTTCATCTCTCTTTTTTTCTTTCTTTCTTTTTATCTATCTCGTGCGCACGTTCGATTATAAATAACAATTTAACGAATCTGATGTGATTGACCGAAACGTACTTTTTTCTTCGGAAGGTCATGCTTCGGCATTCCTTTAAAGAACCAAGCTCCACTCTTTTTCCAAATTTCTCTGCTCTCAATACAGATACGACAAAGAAATATCTTTTGTGGATTATTCGACGACCTCTGTACGATTCGTTGTATTGCAGTTCTTTTCGGTAAAGTTTCATTCGCTAACGTGTTACATGTAGTCGTAGATATTACTTCGGTATTAGAGGTAACAGCTAATACATTAGGTGTATTTGCCTCTTTACCACATTTTTGGCAAACGTATTTTCTACAATCTTTGCAAAACGTTGGGGTGGCCCCTAATACTGCACCGAATTTTTCGCCGCATAGAGCACAAGAGCAGACACAACGCGTACCACCGGAACATCGGTTACCACAATTTCTTCGTTCGTCCGATCGGCTGGAAGTGATTATGCGAACGTTGCGCTTCATGTCTTCCAATCTCTCAACCAATCTGCCGATGCGTTTCTGCTCCGATAAATCCAACGCCTCCGCTCTTTGAATCACCTGGGGGAGAAGAAAAAAAAATAAGAAAAAAAATGACGGACACTTTTTATTTTTTTATTATTTATTAGCGAAAGTTATTTAAAAAAGAGAAGATTGTGACAAAATAAAGCAAAATTATACGAAATAAAAATTGATATTTAATATTGGGGTTGACTCAAAAAGTTCGTGTTAATTTTTGTTATTAATAGGCACAAAATTGTTTATTAAATGAATATTTTTTATTTAATTATAGATTTAAGATTGCTTACTTGTATAATTGTACGTCGTTCTTCTTCCGTCAATACGAAAGATTGGTTGGCACGGTTGTTACCACCAACGTTTGAATAATTGTTCCATCCCGAGTCCAAGTATCCTGTCTTTACTGACCAACCTGTTCGTAATCTGGATGATAAAAAGGGAAAAATTAATTGGTGATAATAAATAATAAAAATATTATCAATCGAATGGATCGTTTTGGAAATAATTATTATAAAATCAACTCACTTAGCTCTTAATGCCAAGTGTCGATCGTTTGGACAAACCCAACGTGTTCCTATATTTTGTGGTTCCCCCATGGTCATATCCATAACTGCGCTAATACGTTTTACACGCTTTATATCCCAGCTCACAAACACCGTACATACGTCATGGGAAAGGTTTGTTCCATCGAACGATCGACGTACAAGATAAAAAGCACCGACGCGTCATGTTATCCTTCCTCTAAAAACAAGATACTTACAAATGACGATCCTTATTGTAATTTAAAAAAGATCAAAAACATCAGTAGATAATTTTGATCAGATAAACGTTAACTTTAGATCGACATTAAACACTCTAATTTATTTTTTTTAATTATTTTTTAAAGATTATCACATAAAAATTCGAATTAAATATAGAGTAAACTCTTTTTGTATGATCTATTAGAATTTTTGTAATTTTAAAATTGTATTGTATCAGGTAAATTATAATCGAATTTTTATAATTGAATTTGAAATTTTATACATTTTAACTGTATAAAAAAGCTTCACAGGAAATCAGATAATATCAAAAAGTGAAGAATATAGGAAGGAAAGGAAGAGAGGAAAACTCAATTTTGAATAAACTCGATTAGTTAATATCTTCACCGGGGGTAGATTGTTAATAAAGGAGAAATTAGATAGAAATAGATAACAAGTTTTTATATCTCCGTAATTCTATCGTTCGTGATATTATAGAGAAATGTGTATTGGTATATGTTAGAAACTTCCTATTAAAGTCTACGTCTACTAAAATCGATATGATGATTCCTATAAGAAGTATTTCCTTCATATTTATATATACTTATTACTGTGTATATATTTATTATTATTATTATTATTATTATTATTATTATTATTATTATTATTATTATTATTATTATTATTATATATTATATATTTATATATAATAATAATATATACATTATTATATTAATAATATATATTTTTATTTATTTTTGTAATTTAAAAATATTTATTATTTATTTATTTTTTATTTAATTAATAATTATATATTATTAGAAAACTTAGTGAACAAAGAAAAGAATCAAATTTTTTTAAAAATGATAAAAATATAAAAGAAAAAGTTATAAATAAATAATAAAAGTTATTCCATATATTTCTATTAAAAATAACAATTAACAGCTACTGTTTGGAAAATTATACGTATTTCATAGAATGAATTCAAATGAAAGAGCACATTTAGTTTTTTAAGAATTTTAATACTCGTTGCAAATAAAAGAAAAAGAAAAAATATATAATTTTTAAGCGGTCAACTTGTTAAGATAGAAATTTCTGCTGTTTGACATTACATACGAGTCTGTAAAAAGCAAATGCGAAAGTATTACGCTCGTTGAAGGACGATCAATCGAAAGCTCATGACGCTGACCGTCATTCTATGTATCCTACAGAGCTTGCACTTGAACGAAAGAGAGAAAGAGAAAGAATTAGAGAGAGTAAGAGAGAGAGAGAGAGAGATAAAAACGCGAGTATCGACTTTTCCTTGAAGAGTTGCTCGTATGCCCACGTCATAGCATGTTGCATGTGCAACAGTTGTGTTGCGGTTCTATAAGTCATTTTAAATATATAAAACTTATAAACGAAAAGAAAAAAGAAAAAAAAAACTTGACCAAGCTGAAAGTATTATCTTTCAAATATTAATAATAATACGGATATAGAGTTAGACTAACTGAAGTTAATTTTATCCTTTTATGAACATGACAGAGCTTAACAAATTTGAACATTTCTTCTTTTTTTTCTTATTTTTATAAACAATATCAACCTTAGATACCTTTCTTTTACGTTCTTCCTAAATAATAATAATAATAATAAATTTATTCTTTCTTTCTTTAGAATATGTTCGTAGATTAATTAATAGGATAGGTCATTCGTAATCGATTTTCAAAAATAATTTCTAAAGATATTTTTATAGATATTAGGAAAATTGTAAAACGTATGATCGAATGAGTTGAAAATAATTCTAAAATAAATATAAAAGTATTATTTTACAAATAATTGACAAAAGCGATATTAAAATAGACATAATCGATCGATATACGTGTAAAAAAAAGAATATTATATATTATATATCATTAAAAGTGAATGAAATTAATCGAAATAGCAAGCAGATGTGACGATATGTTAAAAAAAGAACTTTTCACATCCGTCCCTCTGATAAAACATTTCTTATCAAAGTACGTCTTTTTTTTATCGTTTTATTACCATATGACACTGAACTAGAATAAAATGCTCATTTGTTATTAGGTCATGCAAAGAAAAAACTTACAAACGTCGAAGAATTTTGAAAGCGTTGATTTTTTCGAGTCTTCTGGAAAACAGGCTTCTTCTTCTTCTTCTTCTTCTTCTTATTTTTCTTTTTCGTGGAAGATGATAAAGTAACAGTAATCTTTTCTCGTATTAACAGTTCGAAAAACTATCAAAAATAAAATAAATGAAAAAGAAAAGTTTTGCAATGTAAAAGAAATAAATAAAAAGAAAGATTTAATCGTAACCTTGAGCTAATTTGTAAAACAGCCAGCAGTAGGATCAACTCTGTTCCTCCGTACGGCTCATCATCGCACGCATCACTGCGGCATGAGGGCACTACGAGGGTGAAAATGTAGAAAGGAGAGAAGGGACAGAGTTATGGAGAAGGGTAAATGTGATGGGGAAGGGAAAAAGAGGGAGACCCTGGCCCCTCGCGCACTATCTATCACTCGGCCTCATTATTGCTCACCTCACAAGTAAATGTTCTCCTACTTTCTACAAACTATCTCATTTTTTGCTTTAGATTTGCAAGCTTTAGTATAAAACGTTATATGCACTATGGTTTTAATTCTACACCTACGAAGGCAGGTGGCATTGTGATACATCAATGTGTAACACATTCCCTTAAATGTTACATATTAACAATATTATAACTGTATACTTGTATACTCTATTTACATATTTTTTACTAGAATAAATGTTAAATAATTGATTAGCTTGGATTTGATATTAAAAAATAAAATAAAAGCAATAAGAAACAATCAAAGGGATAAAATACAGCAAAATACTCGGCAATGCAGTCGCGCAGGGATGAATGCGTATACAATACATCTTCGAATAATAAAAGTATGTCACGGTGTGATATACGTATATGGGTCAAGGTATATATAAGTACTTTACTAACAAAATCCCAGGCAGAAATGACTGCAGTATATTTTAAGTTTAGATAAAAAGAAAAGTAAATGTGATGGACACGGATAAGCTGGATAATATTTAACGAATCATGTTGATTTCATTGATCTTTTGTTTTATTTGTTATTTTTTAAATAACTTTTAACATTAACGATCGATAAATTTTAAATTGATTACAAATAAAATGTAGCGTTTTGATATTGTTTTAACAATCTACATATATAAATCACAATGTTCAGTCACAGTTTTCTCGTAAAATAATAATAAAATATTATCGTAACAAGAATCTGAATAAATTAATGTACATATATTTTTCTTTAAAAATACATTTTTAAATATATGTACAATAGTTTAATGAATGTTTGTCAATTCTATAGCATTAAAAATGTGTGCTTAATGAAAATATCTATGTAATATCTATTTTACAAAATATCTATCAACATAATGTAAAGTTTCAAATGCTACCTCCACCATTATAAGAATTATAATCATCCATTCTAAACGAATGTGATGTCGATCGCTCAAATGACTGGAAAGAATTGCGACAAGTTCCACGCAATGATTTAATTTTTCGTTCATCACCTGCCGAAATACACAAATTAATTTTATTTAAAGAAAATATTGAAGTATTTATTTATCATCTATATCTTACCCTTGTACGTTTTGCTATATTGAAGTATCCATATATTTGTTGATATAAATTTTCCAAATCATCTCGTTCCCAATAAAAATCAGGTGTGTCTAATAAATCTGAACTTAAATTAATTAAATGCCTTAATGCAAATAATTCGCCTTGTTTTCTAAGGACCTCGCGTTGTGACATTCGTAATTTTTGACCAGTCCGCAAATCTTCCGTCACAAATTCAACCGTATTTATATAATTGGATAACGATGCTTCCCAGATTCCAAGTTTTACAGATTGTGCCATTGCATTGGAAAACGTAAATTTTTCTAAATTTGTAGCGTCTTTTACAAGTATTATATTTCCATCCTTAATATGACATTTTTTTCTGCAAAATTATACAAATTATATGTTAACGTAATTTCTAGTTCACATTTATTATATATAATTCTTTCATAATCAATTTTAACATTTAATCGATTTACTTACCCGTTTTCTGTATACGTATAGGTCATAACTTCACTCTCTGCGTGAATTAATTCCGACGTATAACTACTTTCTTCAAAATTTTTTAAAAATTTTAATATGTTCCCACTTTCCAGATCAGGGATATTCCACATAACGACTGTACCTTCCCGGAAAAAATATAATTCTCTTGGTTCGTGTCCAACCTCATATTTTGCTGTTGCATAAATAACATCTGGTAAAGCTGCGAAAAAAATTGAAACAATAAATAATTGTCAATATATTTAAATATACTATTATTATACTATTTCTTCGTGCAAATCTTATATTTGCAATGTATTTTTATTAAGGGAATTTAATACAATGATGACACATACATATATCTATACATATTTTTTTATCATATAAAATATTCACATACACACATACATACCAGAAATTTTTTTTATAAATGCGTTATCAATATTTTATCATATTACACATATGATGATTATAAAATTCTATACACAAATTCTGACACATTTTATCAAAAATGTGCTAATAAAAATTATTTACCAATATTATTTGTAATCAATTTTTATAATAACGTAGAAAACATATATTACTTATATCCTATTATTAGTATAAAATGATAATCATCAAAAGTACATTAATCTACTAAAAAAGGACTGTCACATGCACCTAAACCAGCTGCTACTCCACCTTCATTGGCAGTAGCTAATTTAGTTCTTAACATATGACCAGCCTGTTTATTAACATATATATTTTTATAATCGGCAATAATAACACCAAAAATTCCCAATTCTGAAACTAATTCTTTTGGTTGTAAATAATTATCACTCTCTGGTCTAATCATATAATTTAATTGATTCGGTGGAATAATTTTATCCATAAGAATCCATGCTACACGTTCTTGTTTATCCTTAATATCTAACAAGAACTTTTTTATATCCGTTCCATACACGTTATTAGATCCACCTTCTCTTTGTGGTTTTAATACGAATTGTTCAGGATTTTGAATACCCATTTCTATAGCTTCATCTCCATGATTATCAAAATCAAGAGCATATAAGCCTAAGAAATAAAAAAGAAAAAGAGAGAAAAAATAATTGTAGGTATGCAATATATACCTGCATATGAAAGTAGTATAATTATACTAACCAGTGAATATTTTTTTAATATTTGTAACATTATTCTCATCTTTCAAAAATTTCGCAACATTTCCAGATTTAGCTAAAGCCTGTTGAACTTTTTTGGTTCCTGCTAAATGATATTGTATAGATGGACATTTAATTGCTAAAGATCTTTCTATTAATAATCTAACATCCCATTCTTTTTTTGTATGATATTGTCCAGGTTCATAACCACATCTATAATAAACTACTGCTACAATATAATCATCCACTATTAATTCCTTATTAGACCCTAATTTGGCAGTAGTAATCATTTCAGTTAGAGTACGTCGAATTACTTTAATATTAGGGTTTTGCTTTCTTATTTCAAATTCATGAAAACGTTGATCACATATATTGTAAGAAATGTCTTCAACAATAAATAAAATAATAGCTCTGAAAACAATATTATCCATTCTATAGAAAAATAATATATCTAATAAACAAAGTATAATATTATATTTTTATTTGATAATAGACGCACTGTGAATCTCCATATAATGTCCACGCTTTGATCATAGCTGAGCATAACTCTTGCAATACATTATTTTCAGGAAGATTATTTAACTGATCATTATATCCAAGTTCTTGTAATACAAATCTATGTAACTTAGTAGATGCTTGTCCCAACCATCCAAATCCAGAAGCTATTGTATTTATCTCTACTTGTTTCCAACAACAATAGGGTATATATTTTTTATATTCGTTTCCTTCTGAACAACTAGTATCTAACATTAAATCTGATCGAAGTAGACCCAGAGAAATTTTCTGTGTAATTCCTTCCTCATAGATGGTTTCATATATATTGAAAAGCATTCTAGTAAAATGATCAACTTTTATCGTTTCTTTTAAAGTATCTTTTAAAAAATTATAATCATGTGCTACTTCGTGTATAAGTAGATTTAATATTGGTTGAATATGACAGGCTTTTTCAAATTCTTGTCTAGGAAATGGCGATGGTAATAGAATAAATGGTGCAAATTGTAACATATTTCTATTAAAATTGATCTTTGATCTCATACACATTCCATGCATAAGCGCCCAATCAATTGCTTTCTCTACCAATTCATGTTGTTCTTTCTTTGATGAAGGTAACGAAAATGGAGCATCCATGCATGATATCTTATTATTGTCCATTTTTTAAATATATTGAGCGCTATAATTTTTCACCAAATTCTTACAAAACAGTAGTAATTGTTGTTATTATAAAAGCAATGTGTTAAAGCACTTTCATAACTTTACACTTTCTTTAATTTTGGTTTCTTTGATTTTTAATAAGAATATATTTTAATTTCTCTTTTTTTGTTTATATATTTTTCTTACAATTCAAATAACACACACATACAACACACACAACATCCGCACGCACGTGTCAAGCACATATAGATATATATGCAAGAATTCTTTTTTTTATTTTGTTTATTTTTGTAAAAATTGTTTAATTTAAAAATTATATTCATAAACCAATAATAAATGATTATAAAAATGAGATAAACAGAATGAATAAGGAATTATATTTGACGAGTAGAAACCACGTGATCGATTTATGACATAACTGTGAAAACAAGAAACAAATATATATATATTATATATATAATACAAGAAATATATATATATATATATATATATATATGTATATATTTATATTCCTGATTAATTTTTAGTAATTTTAGGTAAAAAGAGAGAGAATGATCAAAAAAAGGACACTTTTAAAACATATGTACGTACGTATATATATACGTATTTTCTACAATACACTTGCAAATTAAATATAGACACTTAAAGATAATTTATATGATAAATGTCATATGATTATCAAAATTTCTTATCTTTTTCGAGTACTTTTTAAAAATATTAATTTGTACATATATTAATAAAGTTAAATGCTCATTGGATAAGGTTAATCACGTGAATTCACTGCTTGTCCAATCAATAAGAGAATTACATCATTGATCTTAAATCTATGCATGAGGTTCTGGATCTATTAATAAATATTAGATTAATATTTTTTATGAATCATTATATTCCTCATTTTTCAACAATGTTTCTAATTCACATTTAACTCATTAATAAAGAAATTCAGAAAATATTTTTTAAATATAAGAAACATAAATTTGTATTTATCTTATATCTCTTAACATCTAAAGTTTAAATTTGTTTTTATGTAAAACTAATAGATTAAATATTAAATTAAATTTTATAATAGTATAATATTATATTTATTACTTACGGTTTGAAGATATATAAATCTTCTGAGGCACATACAGCTGTTGACTTAAGAGTCCTGCTTCTAAGCTTTCTAAATTATATTCCTCCGCTGTAGCCAATGCTTTTATGATCCAAACCTAATGGAAAAAAAATATATTTTGAATTAATGTTATAGAATCAAATTATTGAAACTATTAAAAAATAATTAACTTTACTTAATCACGCAATTTTCTTTATTAAAAATTTATTTTTAATTTTATTTAGAAGAAGACAATTTAACTTACTCCAGGTAATAAAGATGCTTCTTCTTCTACCACTTGTTTATTTTTCCTTATTGATCTTTTTTTTAATTGAAGCGTTGAAATATTTTCTTGAATTCCTGACTTATTATTTGCAATATTTTGAAAAAACTGAATGTTATTATGAAAAGATCTACAGGAAATAAATACATTCATATTTACAGAGTAATTTAGGGGTACAGTAATTCTTTTTTCAGTGAACATAAACACATTTTCAACTGTACGGTAAGTACTATAATTAAGACTTCGCCTACACGGCATTAATACTAATCGATTTAATATAGCACAACTCATTTTTTATTTTTTCTATTTATATTTTGTTATTTGTTAAAGAATGAAAATAATATTTATAAGAAAGTATTAAACTATCTAAATATTAATTTAACAAATGCACCTATGTTGTTTATGTACGTTATATGTATAATTTATTATTATCAAATAAATATTTACTATAAAATTGAATAGTATATAAAATTCAAACGTTAAAACAATCACACTAATAAGTAAAAACTCATTTATTTAAATTCACCGCTTCACATATTATAGAGGTTATATTCACAAAGAGGTTATATTCACGAGAATTCTAATGTCGACGAAATATAGTAGACTGGTGAAGTAAAAAAAAAGACCACTAGATGGCGTATCGGGGCCGCACTAGGCAGTGCTGCCAACGTCTGAAATAGATGTAGGGTTGGACAACTTGCAGTAGCGCTCCAACAAGAGATTTTTCTATAGTCGTCGTATGTTACACATACTCCTAAGATTACTTTCTTAAGATTTTGTATGTTTTTATATATAAATATATACTTCCAATCAAACATATTTTTATAGAAAACATACTTTTTAATGATATAATATCGATTTATAGATTTTTACTCGTTACCAAAAAAATACTGGAATATATTACGTATACGCACATATATTGTGATCATCTTATATGTCTAACTAATCAATCTACAAATTGCATGTTTATTATTGTTTACCACATTGATTTCATAACACAGGGTATTTATGTACGCCTAAACAATAAATCAAGAAAAATTTAACGTATTCCTAACACCCTTTTATTCATTTGCTTTCTTACATCTGTCGTTTAAATCATACGAATTAAGTGAAATATAATGAACTATTTAAAAATATTATTTTTTTAAAGCTGCTTCAACAGCTTGTGATAATTCTTGCAAATGTGATATATTTGAAACTGGTATATCGAGTTCAGTAATCTGAAACAATTCAATGGTATATAATTTTTTATATGAAAGATATTAATAAATCATAATAATTTATTATTAAATATACTCACAGTTGCACTATATGCATTGACATCAATTTGTAACTGAATACGAATTTTTTCATCATCAGTAATTCCTTGAGAATCTAACGGGAGTACACCTGTCGATTTATCACGTATTCTTTTCAATCTTCTTAAACTTTCTTCTGTTTTTTGAACAGATGTCAATACATCTGTTACCGATGTTAAATAACTAAAATCCGAATATATATATATATATTACAAAATAGTTATATTTATTATATATATTTAAATTAATATATTTCTTTATGTTAGTCTACTAACCGTTCAGTTAACAAAGACAGCGCTAATTGTAACCACGTGGTAACATTTTTTGGTACAAAGTCATTATAATTGTTACGAAAATTAGAAAGAAAACTCAATGCATTTTTAACATATGCGCAAGGTTTAGTAGGTACTTCTCTATTAGTACGTCTATACAATCTTGGAATGTCGCTTACTTGTTTCAAATATGTTACACAGTGTGTTATAAGTTCATTTACAATTTCTTCTGTTGTAAGTGGCAAAATCATGTTAATTGATTTAGACGTTTCAGTCAAGCAATCTGAAATAATATTTAAAATAATATCTAAATTCTTAAATTTTATAGTAGAATATATTGAATTGTAATCAATAAATTACCTTCTAATAATTTTGATGTAGTTGAATTTTGGTTTGGATTTTTTAATTGCACTATCCGTAAGAAATTTGGTAATCCATTAACAAATTTTTCTACGTCACAGTATAAATGTATTAAAAAATCCAATTTAGAATTATTATTGGTATTTGCTATACCTTTAGACTTTTTACTTTCTTGCAATTTCTTTATATATAAAACATTAATTAAAGTTTATTAATTACTGTTTCATATATATTTATTAATGAAGAAATAAAGTAAATATCATATATACTTGTTTAACTGCTGTACAAGCCCATGTTTGATATCTTGAACATACTTGCAAAGTCAATTTCCAAAATCTGTAAACAATTATTTAAAAAAAAAGAGGACTACCGATATGAATTTAATATTATATAGCATGCTTTTTGAAAATATTATTTACTCTTGAAAAAGTTGAGAAAGATATATATTTTCAGACCATATCCTATGCAAATTATTCCAAACTATGCACGTTGTATGAAGAGAGAATTCTTCTAACATTAAAGTATTGGCAGATCCTTTAATCAAATCAGATGAAATTGGCTCTTTAAAAGCCGTCTCGATTGTACCGGCTATTTCTTGAAATCGAATTTGAAAATAAACTGGTAAATTCCATTTTTTAAGAAAATTTTTATATTGTAAATGATCTTTCAAGATACTTCCACGTTCAGGCACGTCATAAAATTCTTCAAGTTTTTTACGAAAACACATTGTTTCTGTATATCTCTGCAAATATAAAATAACAGAAGTTATTAAAAGAATTTATATTTATATACAATCTTCGAGTTCGTTGTATTACTTACTTTATGAAACAACTCAGGATTTCCAGGTGCAAAAATATATTTCAACTCCTGATCTATTTTTTCTTCTATTTCAATCCAAAAACTATTTACTAAAAAATTAAAACCCTTTACTTTTATCCTAAAATATAATTGAAACAATATTTACATTCTATATAATTTAATTAATAATTATATATATGTATATATTAATTAATAATAATAATATATATATATATATATATTAATTATATAACTCAATTAATACAAAAAATATAAGATACCTATTGGAGTATAACGTGATGTCTAAAAGTTGTTTGAGTTCTCCGCTTAAAATATTTAACAATCTATGATAAATACTTTGAAGATTATTAGATTCAGTTTGTGAGTTTTCATCTTGAAGTATATTATTTATAATTGGACTAATGACATCTCTTCTTACCACTGATTCTGCAGTTGTAACATTATCAAGCATAATATAAATTCTCAAGCAACGAATTAATAAATTATTATCTTTCTCATGTATACAAGCTAAAAATAACTCATTCAGATGTATTATTAGAAGATCTTCTAATTTCTTGCTTTCCTATATAAAATTGTTCATATTAGTAGAATAATTTATATACAACTCTATTGTAAAAAGAAAAAAAATATATTTAAGCATACTTTTAAATGTTCTTTCATTTATGATTTAATATTCCGTTTGATTTAATACTGAATAATCTAATTTAAGAAATATTGTTCAAATATATTTGTAAAAATATAATACATACTGTTTGTTGATCTACAGAAATATCTGATTTGCATCTGGATATATGAAATTTTAAATGATTCAGTTCTGCAGTAGCTTGTTCTAAAACATCTATTTTCGTGAAACTTTCCATATAATTATCCACCGATAACATTGATGACAATTTCTTTAAACATTTGTAAACGCATTGCAAGCTGTGTAAACTCTGTTTCTGTAATTTTATTTGACAATCATCGGTCAGACTATCGGATAGAATTGTTATTTCGTCATCTAATGTTTGCTGAATTTGCTAATAAGAAAAGATAAAAATTAGAAACATAATGCATACATACACATATACACATAGTTAGTCTAAAAGAGTATTGTTTATTTTATAATACATAATATAATTAAAATTATATATCTTACTATGTCCGCAGTAATACCACATTAATGTAGCAAATAAATGTCTTTGACAAATGCCAGACAATAAAGTGTTGAAACATTTAATTTTTAATGCTTTCTTAAACTAAATTTGTGTAGATATATGTACAGATAAAATATTACAATGAGATAAAAAATGTATTACCATAACTTCTTCTCTAAGTTGGCTAAGTGGTATTTCCAAGCCATTAATTGCTTTGTCAAGACCGATGAGATTACTTGAAAGATTAACAAAATCCGTGTAATCTCTGTTAATTAAATCAATCATTGCAGATCTTAATAATTTCAAATACATTCCTAAATCATCTCTCATAGTTTCAAGTTTCACAACTTTTCTATGGTCTTGAAGGAAAGTATCCACATTGAAATTACTCTATAATAAATAATACTTGACATTAATAATAAAAAACAACTTTTGACACAAACAATTCTATATTTATTATAATATTTGTATACACAATTTGAATTTGATTAAATTTTTGTTCAATTATTTTGACATTTCAAATAGATTACAAAATCATACTAAACCTGAATAAATTCATGCTCCAAAAAACATAAATCCTTGGGGGCTACTGGTAAACTCGGTTTATCATCAGACATGATTTACTCTCACAATTATGAATTTACAATTTTGCATAAATAATCTTATTAAATCCACTGAGCTGTCATTGACATAACCTCAAATTAAAACTGCAGACCGTTCAACTTTTCAATCTTTATGAAATAACTTTAGATTATGCTTATTATAATCAATTATAATTAACATTAATTTTTTATATGTGTATAAATTATTACTCTAATATTAATTTCATCTAATTATCCTTAATAAATATTAACATTTCAATAATCTTAATAGAAGACAGTGTTCGTTGATTGGACACTGATCAGATGATGTCACACATTATCACCAGTTTTCAAAGCACATACGAATAATTCATAGAATTTGGTCAAATTCAATAGAATTTATGTAACTACATAATATTTAAAGATACGTCAGATAAAACAATATGATTTGTCTATATTCTCAAGAATTTATTGTGATTGGCGTAGTAAACATTTTCTACTAAATTGTCCAATTATATAAAATACATTATGTATGCGATGTATATATAAGTATATATTTACGTACATATACATATGCATTGCTAAAGTTGCACTTAATATTTAGTAAGTTATAATAATTAACAAAAATTAACTAATAAATATTATTTTTTTTTTCGTATCAATTTATGTTTTAGTTTGATAATGTAAATACATGTTTTTACAGTGAACAAAATTTTATATAATATATATAAATGCGCTATCGATAATACAGAGCTAACAGAAATAACTTAATTTTAATGGCAACTCAAATTGTTAGGTTAAGGTTAAAGGACCTATAAGTTTGGCGGGAGATGCTGAATAAAATTCATTACGTTAAAAACGCTAGTGGTTTGCAGTTTTAAAAAAAACATTTCAATGAAGATTGTTTATTTAGTAAAATGAAAAAATGGATTCTATATATTACTTGCTGTGTAATTTTATATCGATCTTCATTACAATTCTTTTAATATTTGTCACGTGTATTGTTGTCTTCCTAAGACTAAAGTAAGAACTTATAGTTTATATAAATATTGTGAATATATTTTTAATTACAAGTATTTATAATTATTATTATATTACTCTTTTTTGTTTAGATTAAGATGGCCTAAAAAAGTAAATTGCTGGTTTTGTCATAATAACACAAAAGTGAGACGAGAACAGATCAATTGGTGGTTATGTCCATCCTGTGAACAGTACAATGGATTTTCCAAGGTAATCTTCCAATTATATTAAAAATACAGAGAGTCCTCTAACTGGTGATACAAGCGAACAGGGGTGATTCTACATGGAAAACTAACGAAAATATAGAATAAAATGTTATCATATAAGGCTTTGTTTTGGAGAAAAATAAGTTTGAAAATTTGTTTAGTACGTGTGCACTTGACTGAATTTATAATCCTGGGAATTAAAAGTTTTGTTTAATAAGCATAAGAGAAAAACTGATACAAGAAATTTCATCATATTAACAATGTCTGTAAAAATATGTATTAAGAAGCACAAAAATGCTATCCGAAATATCTGAGAGTAAGATAGTAAAATTCAACGAGCTGAAATTGAATCTGTATAATGAATCTAATAATTTTCATAAATTTTCTTATAAATTTTTTCTTGTAATTTATTTTTAGGATGGAAATTATATGTATGATATACCAGAGCAATATAAAGTTTCTACCAATAACTCTACAAAATATTGTAGTAGTAAACCTGAAACAGTACCGTTCTCAAAGAATACATTTTGTAAGAAATGCAATAAAAATCAGAAAGTTAAATTAATAGAACTTTCAAATTTTGAGCCAACCAATGAAAAAAAATATGATGAAGAAATTAAACAATTTAAAAATTCTTTAGAATTAAAATATCCACTTTGTACAAATTGTAATGGCATAGTACAAAATGTATTGGCTAAACAGAAAATGTGGCTTGATCATTATAAAATGATGTTTTTTAAACGTAAACCTTTACATAAATTTATTACTGTAAGTAATGTCATTTCTTTTAATAATCATCTAAGTTCATATATGTGAATTTTGGAGTTGCAAAATCTTAATATAGTAGTCTTTGTTTATTCGATTGCAGAATGCAAAACAATTCGAAGGATTTTTCAGAGTAATTTCAACTATTTTTGATTCAGTTATTGTATATAATAATGAATTTTTATTGTTACCTATCGGAGGATTAATTTTTCAATTATGTGCGTGCTGGGCTGGAGCAGCAAAGAGAAGAAATTCTGATATTTTATTGTCGATTTTATGGATTTGTATAATTATACTTACATCTTTTAAAGAATATAAATTACTCAAAACAGATCTTCACAACGATTGGTTTTCTCTCGAATATGTAACTCAATACCATGCGGTACGTATTACAAAATTAATATTTAAAAAAAAAGTTTATATATGATGACAACAGAAAATAATAGATAATATGTTATGTTCATTATATTCGCATATACACAAGTTTAATTTTACATGTTTTAGGTCATTTGCTTTGCATTAATAATAGGCTTTATGAATATTACACCCAAATCGAATATTAAAGTAAGGGAAGATCACTTTAAGAAAATAGAAACAAATGTAAAAAATTCTGAAGCACAAATATTTCCTGAAATCGAAATAACAAATAGTACACAGAAGCTTGTTAAACAAGTAGATACAGATTTAAATGAAACTGCCAATTCTTCAGTGAACATGACCAAATATTTAATGACTCCTGTTTCTGTTGATATTCCTGATCCTATTGGTACAACACTATCAACGTATGTATTTTTTAGTTCAAACCTAAATTTAATTCAACTTTATTATAAATATTGAAAAATATTAATTTATATTAAATTTTGTTGTTGTTTAACAGAACTGGTCCAGAATTATCTAAATTATCTAAATTATCGACATTAACGAACAATTTAGATATTCGTTCTACTTTACAATTCAAAAATAATCAATTAGATAATTCTGAATTAGACGATAGCATGAGTACACTCAGTATATTTTCATCAGATGATAATATACAGAAATGCCAAAAAAGAACACCTAAGATATTTGAAAAGAAAATCTATAGTACAGTTAGTCCTGATCTATTTAAAAAATCAAATAATATATTGAGCAAAAGGAATATTTTATCACCGCCTAAATTAAGATCAGTAACACAAACATCGTGGGTTGCTGGTGGATATTGGCAAGAAGGCATGGATACCCCATCATTATCAAGATCATCCAGTCAAAGTTCTGGTTTTGGTTCAGTCGGTTCTAACTGTGCTCCTTCTAGAGAACCCTCCATTCACGAATTGGATCAATGTTCTATTATTTCGGACGCATCATTGTCATATTATGGTCAAAAGCAAAACACTGTAAAATCAGTTAAACGTTTTTGTCAACCTATACAATCGTATTCTTTTATAAAACCGAAAAATCCAACGTGCCATCAAACATTGAAATTCTCGCAAAATCATTTGTTACCTCAGCAAATCTTAACGCCACATTTTACAAAGAACAATGCTAATTATGATGAGTGTTGTTTGCAACAGTCAAAAATCTGCACAGATGATATGGAAAATTTAATGAACACACAACAAATAATTCATCAACCTTATAAAACAGTATCAAATAATACTTTTTGGTTACATGCGTTGTTGTGTGGCTCGCTTTTATTAAATATTCTGGCAGTTTGTACAACTTTGTTGCGTTAAGAAAATATCGTTAGTATCATTAGTAAGAGATCGATTTTTATTTTTTGTCAATAATTTTTTTTTCCACTATTTACCGTTACCACAGAACGTAATTTATCTATTCGCTATCAATAGATAGCGTAGCATATACTGCCAATATATCATAACATATTAATAAAAGCCTGATAATTATCTAAATAAGCATTTAAGAAATGTCTTCGTACAAAGTAAAACTTTGTACATGTAATTAGAGTATTGTTTTTATACATCATATGATATTTACGTATTTGATATACAAATAATTTTGATGCATCTGTAAATCATGAAATTTGTGATATGATGAAAGGAAGAAAAAAAGAATATAATGTGTTCAATCAAGATATTATAATTAAAAAAAATTATTATATTTACTTTTTACTACTCTATAAGGATTTCCTACTTTTTTTATTCTTATCGATATTGACTTATGTTTTGTGTGTTTACATAATGCTTACAAAAAAAAAAATTTATTTTGTGCAGTTACACAAGTTCATTGTTAATAATAATTAATATATTATTTGTTTTTTCTCTTCTGATAAAAAAAAAACTAATTTATTTTTCAATGATACGTTTTATGTATAAATAAAATATACTAATATTTATAATACTATATTATGTCCAGCACTTGCATAAATTGCCAAAGATTATATTTTCTTTTAC
The DNA here is from genome assembly GCF_001465965.1 of Polistes dominula. The sequence continues at coordinate 382,147 of NW_015148990.1, read as the reverse complement.
TCGATTTCATAATATCTTTTTTATAAATTTCATATATAGTAGTTTACAGATTTAAAAGTTAATTTCCAAGCATTATAATATCTTCTTTACTGTATTAAATTTTAATAATTTAATCGGAAATGTAAGTTATAATATTATATCTTAATGTTAAATAAAATTTTATATTCAAATAAAAATAAGAGAAATTTGTTACGAGTTGAGAAATAAGTATCGTAAACAAATATACCATGAAACACATAATTAAGATCTTGACCTTCCATACTGTATATACTTTTGTGTAAATAGAGATAAAAAAAAAGAAGAAAATGGTGACTTGATGTACGTTGATAATAACGATACGATTAGGAATAAACTTAAGAATAAGTTAAATTAGCTTGTAAATAGAATATTATTATCAAATTTTTGTAACTCTAAGAGAAAAGAAAAAAAAAATATTACTACTATTATATATACATAACAAATTGTACAAATTTAAGGAGGAAATGTTAACTATTTATTTAACTTTTTGTATCAAACAAATTAATATAATCATATTAATGAGTTTTCTATAATAATAAATACGTTTTATAACCCGAAGTTATATTATCTTTAAAAAGAACAGAAGAAGGAAAATATTTGAGAAAATGTGCCACTTTTAATTTACAATTTTGCTATTTTAGTTAGAAAAGGCAACCGGACAACCGTTCGAATATTCATTGATATGGTTTAAGCTGCTTAAATATGATATGTTTGTGTTCAATCGTTGTTTATGAAACCTTTAGAAAGATAAATAATAATAAATATGTAAATACATACATAAATATTGTTTGTTAGGCACAATACTGAAAGTTCATTTTATAATCTCAAAGAAACAGACTAACTTCTTATTTATAAGAGAAACATCCTGAAATTTGTACTCATCTTGATACGTAGTTCTCCATCTGCAAAACTTTATTGCATCGTCTGAAATACTGTCCCACCAAACTTGTAATGCATCTTTAATACCAGTTTTTGTTAAATTCCCAAAATCTTTAGTTAAATCTTGTTCCGGTAACCATTTATTTTTCCTTCAACGTAGTTTTATTACTTAATAACTATGTTTCTTAAACAAACGCGTTGTATAACAAATTAACAAATTTCGAATGAATATACCGTGAGATGATTAATACTTAATATCGAATATTAACATAAATTACCTTAGATTATAAATTCTATAAGATTTTTGTAACTGCTTAGGTAGAATTCTGTAGCTTAAATCATATGTTGTGGTCATATTGTTACAATAGGATTTTTCATGACAATCCATTAATGTACTTGACAAACCCTGTTTGAGTAAAATATAAAAAATAGTATTAAAGTATTCAAGGACATCATTATAAATACTTTATATGCATATACAAAAATAACAAGATATTTAAACAAAAAAGCTTTCAATCAAAACATTTATTAACAACATATTTATAATATATGATTTACTTCATTTTCTATTTTATTATTCCAAAATTCTATTCGATCTTTTTTGTATATGTTGGTATCGTAAGGTTTATAATGTTGCTTGTATATTGTTATCCAATCATTAGAGAAAGGTATGTAAGGTGTACGACGCTCCAGCCAATTTCCAATTAAAACTTTTGAATCGTACCTTTTACTCACTGCAGGTATACTATCTAATTTGTCTTCTTGTTTATTATTTAACTTTGTATGTAGATCAATCAATGATAAATTTATTGAATGTTTCAAGTGACCACTAAACACAGGCATCTTAATTAAATTCAATACTAATTATATTTCTTATATTATTTATAAATATTAATATCGTTAATAATATAAATTATGATATAACAACGTAAACAAAAATATACATTGTATAAAAAAGTTTTTCCTGTATAGTCAAACTATATCAGAAGACGGATGTAATGGTAAACAAAACTTATTTTGACGTAACTTACTGCTTGGAGCTTCTAAAACTCACTCAAATTGGGTTAACTCAAAATTGAACAAGAAATTGAACAAGAAATTTGATTAAGAATCAGAATGAGAATAATAACTACCCTGTCTGATTGGATCACTTTTCTACATGGTCAATTTCATAAACTGAAACAAATCTGTTTTCATTGGATGTCGATAGTTTATTACGTGACGACGTAACAATATATAATATAAAGGTGTATGTAACATATTATACATTATATTATACTTATCCGATGTGGCCTTCATTGTTTTTCTTTTTTCAAATGTTTACACACAAATGTATTACATTTGCACAAACTATTAATATATTCTGTACAAAAAATACCCCTATAATCGTTAAATAAAATATAAAATACTCTTTTAATCATTTTCAACGATTTCTCACATGAAATTTAATACAACTTTTTGTTCCACTTTATTTTCTATTATAAAAACAGCAAACTCCTGTTGAGTACGACTAACATAAACATCAGCTGTAAACAAGATCTCAACCATATGATGCGTCTAGTAATTAGGTACAGCGATGCCAACTTAAAGAAAACAAAATTGCCGATACTTTTTAAGCGGGACTTTTAAATGAAAAATTCTAGATACTTTTTGTACAGAATGTATGTATATATTATTTAATTTTCATATTTACTAATTATTAAAATGATGAAACATAATTCCATTACTAATCTGTTTATTTTCTTTCATATTCGCGTTACTCCGTTTACAAAGATAGCAGCTATAGATTGATCTCTCCTTTAACAGTAATTGGCTATATTTACTTATTATTGAATATATTGTTTTACGGAAATTTAATAACTTTAGACACCGAATATATTAATTACTAAGTCGTCCTAAAAGTTTTTGTCTTTTTCTTTTTTACTAAGTTTTACGCGTGCAATATATATATATATATTTTTTCTTTTTTAATGTTACGCGTGTAAAACTTATTGAAACTTTTGGGATGATTTAATAGACTATGAAAAAAAAAAAATTATGTATTAACTGTATCGACAATTTTATTATCTATTACAAATTTTTTAATCGACTTATTAAACTTCCACTTGATAATCCTTTAGAACATATAATAATCCTTCGTTTAATTTAATTTAATTAAATACTTCTACATTAATTTATTTAAATAATTAATAAAAATATGAAATATATTTTAAATATTTAAGAATAAAAATAACTAAAGCGTTATAGAATAATTTGACTCGCAACAAAAAATGGTAAAGGATATAGCAATTATTTCCATTATTATTTCTTATAGAACGAAAATACTTTTACATGCGTATACAATATTACATAACATTTAATTTGTAATAAATAACAATATATGAATACAGTTATATGAACACTTATTACCAGACTGTTTATTCGGTAAATTGAAATTCATTTGTAATGATTAAATATCCTAATAAATTATAAATCGATATTGTATTTTAATTTCGTTTAAAAACATAACATTGACAAATATATTATAATAATAACGTATAGTAATGTGAGCAGTCGTACAATTTTTTCTTAGCCCGAAAAGTACGTATTTTGGCAACGTTTAAATAAAATATGAAAAATTCACTTTCAGAGAGAGTCATCTCTTTAATGGAAATTATTTAATAATTCAAAGTGCTATATCCTTTACATCTTGTAACATACATCCATTGTATATTGAATGTAGTGACACAAAGCTTATGATTATTAGTTATTAATTAATTGTAGTCTGTGTACATTCTGCAACGATCCTTTGTTTTTGTATGGAAATGCTAATGAGCATTGATGCTTATTCATTTGATGTTCTATAAAAATAAATGTTACGGTTGTTAATGCTGAGATTTTACATCACAATTCATCAGTCAAAGAAAAATACATGAATCATGATACAAAACTCAGCGATGAATATTTTTTTTTTTTTTTCATATTTTTCTCTTTTCTATAATAACGAGGGGGAAACTTAATAGCATTTTTGTCGTGGATTTTAAATAAATGAGATTAATGCATTCAGCATTTATGATGGATTAATGCGTGTATATATATATATATATATGTTTGGTTTTTGAGTTATTTGTGAGCATAGTGTACCATATATACTAATATTATAATGTAGATTTAAATTAATATAAAGACATTCAAGTGCATTTACATTTTTTATATACATTTGACCTTCTTTGACAAGAACATAAAAAATAAAAATAAAAGTTACGCTCACTCTATGCTCCAAATTCGTCTTTGCTATATTGGACGAATTTAATTTTCTTATTCGTGTTACAAAAATGAAAGATAATGTGAGGAAAATTAACAGATTATCGCATAAAAGATATTTAAAATATATAATAAAACATTGATCAATATGGAACAATAGTTGACGGATAATTGCGATGAGAATAATTTTTATTACATTCGACGGAAAATGAGAGAGAGAGAAGAAAAGGAATAACAAAAAAAATGTATTTCCAATTAAAGGATATGTAACATTTGCAAACTATATTTAGTTACACGTGGCTTCGTTATTCATGTGTATGTGTGTATATATATACATATATGGAATATATATATATAATATATTCCAATTATAAAAAATATTATTCAAATAGTCTATTTCTAACTTAAAACAATAATTTTTAAGTGGGATGTGATTATAATTTTGACACTTTGCAGCAGCAGCTGCAATAAGTTTTAGGAACATAAATAGATCATGTTATATGTATAATATGAGAGTGTTACCTAAAATATGCATTTTTTTTAGGTAAACACTTAAAAATCTGCTTTTCGCATGAAGGACTATTTTTCAAGAATAATAATTATTATTTAATATGTACGTTTGCACAGAACGCAAAGCGTGATATATATTTTCACGACTTTGATTTTTCTGTAATAATATAAATTAGAATAAAAAATAAATTAATATAAATAATTCGATTAGAAAATTATTTCATAACTTTGACTATATAAAAAGTAATATAAGTTGTTAATTATTAAGCGAAGATGAATTTTTTTTTCTTTTCGTGTATTATTTTATTTTCTTTTTTTCTATAAACATCATTCCCTTTTGGACCTACAATTTTTTTGTAAGAAACCGAAACACTTAACTCACGTTAAGCGGGCACACAAAATAGGTCCAAATTTCTATCATATTCTTGACAGTGTAATATTCAGTAACTACAGAGGAAGTTATTTATAACTAAGAGTACTTATAAGCCATGATTATTCCTATCATTCTTTTCAAGGCCGCATATCCGATCGTATTTCTTAACTGAATTAGCAACATTTTAATTCCAAGTTTAATAGTACCATCCAAAACATTCAAGTTTGAATGTATTCATCATGAATTTAATGACATCTGATATGACAAATAAAGTTCATGGTAGACCGGATGTTGTAACGATTAAAATCGCTCAATATTATTGTTGTTGGTGTTGTTGTTATAATTATAATTATTATTATTATTATTATTATTTTTTATTATTATTATTCTATCTTAAATCTTTCGAAAAAAAATTATACTATGTGGTCATAAAAGGATGAAGCTAATCTTAGCAAGATTGTTTTATATAATTGAGAAAAAAGATATATAATATTTATGATAGTTTTCTTTTTTTTTTTTTTTATAAGTGCAATCGAGTTAAATATTTATACATGGATGGGACATGCAGCACATTGATAAATTGATGCACTCATATATTAGTATACTTCAAAGCACATGCTTGTTTCGAAAAAAAAAAAAAAATTAGCGGTGCTCTTTAAGATTATAATATATCTATTGCATTTAAAATATGACATTTATGTGAATACACCATAATAATAGATTAGTTTGTTTCGATCTCCTAGCACCTCAGCACGCAAAGCGTTCTTGCAATCGTTTTCTGCAAAAGTGAAGGATTTGACGTTATACTCAACATTACTATACGTTTTTAAACCACGTTCTCGAAAGAAAGACAACAAAAAAATTAACTTTAAGCATATGACAAAGATACACGAATGAATTTTTTCCCCGTTAAGTTAACATCACATGTCCGAACGATCACAGAATTGGGGAATATGTATTACATTTGGTTTTGCAAACAGAATAGTAGAGAGAAATATATAAAGAAATAATGTGTCGTTAGGTTTGTTCGTTTGTAACTTCGTTACATACAATATTATACTGACGAAATTATCAACTTTAACCCCTTAACGCGCATTTAAATAAAAAATTTCGTCAAGGAAAAGAAAACCAGTTCTTTATTCCCGATAATCTTATTTTAACGTAATTTAGGGATACAAGATGTTACAACAATGATTATAAATAAAGTTAAATTATATAATGACTTTATATATATAAATTTTATATAGTAGCTTTCATGAGATGATTTTTCATTGCTTGAATCTATTCAAGCATATGCATTACGATAACATAAAATATGATGCTGCTCGAGTTAACTTCTTCTATTATCACTCGTTCTTCGAATTTAAATTCGAATGTACGCGTTAAGAAGTTAATATCCCTGTCAATTTGTATAACACAGTTTATCGTTTTAAAATAGTAAAAATATATAATTACAAAATTGTTAAGCATAACAAATCCATTCACTTACTCTAAAATGTAGAGCAATCTGAAGTGACTCCTTTTGTACAAAATCGAACAAACCCACGACTTCTCAATCACAATGTAGTATCTTAATTAAGCGCATCTAAAAGAAACAAAAGAAAAGTAACAGATAAATTAAATTCATTCTACCGTTTTTTTATAACACAGTTCATATAAATAAATTAAAATTGCTTACCACGGTTGCCAGTTCTAATAGCATTAATGTTGCTTAAATGATGCTGACCAGCTCGAATAGGCTTTGCAATCTGTGCACTAGGTCCACGGCGAGCCAAATTTTTCTGTCTTACAGCTTCTTTAATCCTATCTACTTCGTACTGGTAACGCTTACGATCTCGCATTGCACCTTCTTTGGCATCTCGCAAAGCTACTTCCAAAGCTTTTACACGTTCAACAGTTGTCCTTAATTTCTTTTCAAGTTTAGGCAACTCACATCGAAGATCCGCATTATCTCTGACTAATTGTTTGTGGACCTAATTAACAAACGAAATATAACCGATGGAAACTTTGCTTAAAATAAAATGAATTGCGTTCTAACAACGCTATAAGCATAAATAATGTTAGCAGCATAGTTACTACATTAACCTTCGTAAGCTGATCTAGATTATTTTCTAAAAATGAAATCTTTTGTTTTTGAGCAAGTGAGCCACCATCGTCTTCATTATCTTCGACGTGAATTGATTTTTTTATCCTAGTTTGCAAATCCTGAACAAATAATTTACGTAAATTGTGAAGCGTTTGCAATTCCTTGCATACGGTATCCTCTAGTCCTTTGAGATCTTTCCTTGTCTAAAAGTTTTATAAATGATAAATTAATGTTAGAAAATAGATTTTATTATAAGAGTGATAATTTTAATTTATTAAATAAAACGATAAAGTACCTGTTCTCGGCGTTCATGAAGCTGTATCATCTCTTGAAGTTTAACAGATTTATTTGCTTCTTCCTGTTTCAATCGTTCGTAATCTGATTGCATTCGTTGATGTGCTAAAGTAAATTTTTGATTCATATCTTTCAATTCACTGATCAAGTCTTGTTTTTCGGATAATTCATCTCTAAGCGCAGCGACCTAAATATTAATTGTACATTAATGACACACGTTATATTTTTAATACTTTAATTTATAATTGTTCATTAGTATATGTTATAAAATTTTACCTGCTTCTGGTGTACGTCACGCAGTTGATCCATTTGTTCTTCCAAAGCTACCTTCATCTTTGTAGCTGCCTCTTTCTCTTCTGCCTTTTCTTTATTAGTGACAGCTTGCACTTGTTCTGCTGCCTTAAGTTTTGCACATTCTTCGCGTAATGCATCTACATCTTCTTCCAAAGCACGTTTTCGTGCTTCAGCTTCTTTCATAGATTCTGACAATGTTTGCATACGAGCTTCATGCTGAGTTATCAAAAGTCGACATTCTGCCAAATCTTTTTCGTATTCGGAAACCTAATATCCACGAATAAATATTTTTTAAGTATACATATATATAAACATAATATGCTTTAAACGATAGGATCACGTTAATTCAACTTACTTTTTTGTTACAATCCACTTGAGAACTTTCTAATCCTTGGCAACGTTGAACCAAATTTTTGACTTCTGATTTCATTTTACTAATAAAAAGTCTCGCAACTGTGAACTCTTCTTCCAGTTTTCCATTATTTTCTGGTGCAACCTAAATTGTAAATTAAGAAAATATCGTATGTAATACGATAAATTTATTTTTTAATTAATTCGAGATAAACTTACTTTAAGATTTTCGTCACCACCAATGGCTACTCCAATTTCTCCTAAATCTTTCAAAAAGTTAGCAAGCATGTCAGCAATACGTTTTCTTTGATGGGCGGACATATCACGCAATTGTTGCAATTCGGACGAAGTATTATTTAAAGCAGCTTGTTTAGCGAGAAGCTCTTCCGTCAATGTTTCTTGCTCTTTATTTTTCAATTCCACCTAAAAAAAGAAAAGTACAAATTAGTTATATTTTAAATTAATTATCATTCCATATATGCATCTCTTTATTCCCTCTTAATAACATAAATCAAATATTGCTATTTTAAAATACATTATTATTATAATCATTACCTCTTGTGATTTTTGATCATAATTAACTGCCAATTCTTCTAAAGCTTGTAAAACTTCTTTGACTTCCTCTTTAGCACTTTCATTTTCTTGCTGTATTCTATTCATTTCTTGTTGCAATTGTTCATAATCCCGTCTAGCGCTTGCAATCAGTTCTTCTTGCTCTTCCATTTGTTCTTTTAATTTCTCAACATATTGAGATTGTTGATTTATTTCTTCGTCCTTGTCATCCAACTGTTGGTACAGTCTTTCACGTTCTTCCTCTAGTTTTTGTCTTTCTTCGTTCGAAAGAGATCCTGCCATAAGTCCACCACCGGGTGTAGCTGGTAGAGGACCATCGTCAATTTTTCCTGATGAAACAAGTAGTAATATCATTTGTCAAATCATATTTATAGAAATAATAGAAAATATTTAAACTTTTTGGAAATTACCTTCAACAGATGCAATAATTGGTGTAATAACATCAGGTGTTCCTAAACTGACTTGTTCTTCGGGCTTAACGGTTTCACCTTGGCGCCAACGAGACAATTCTGCTTCTAATTTTTCAACTTTACCCTTAAGTCTAGCAGCTTTTTCTTTCTCGCGTTCATAACGACGTTTCCACTCTTCTGCAGTTAATTCTTCGTTAACACATACAACGTTCTTTATAGTCTTAGCACGTTTACCTATAACATGAGAAATATATTTCATTAAACGTATCTTTAAGCAGATACTACATTTTTATTTAATAAATATTAACGCTAGATTTTTATTTTCCATCAAATACATTACCGAAATCCAGAGTCGACTTGGTTTCTGACTCATTAAAACTAGCAGGTGAACAACAAATAATAATCGTAGTTCGAGCATTGCCACCAAGTGATTCTTGAAGAATTCTTGTCAATTTGGAATCACGATAAGGAATGTGCGTTTTGTTGCCATCGGCAAGCGCAGATATGACATTACCAAGTGCAGATAGAGACTTGTTAATATTTTTGGCTTCATCAAGAACAGTCCCTTCCGCTCCGGTTTTAGATACCTATAATTAATAAAAAAAAAACAAAATTGAATATTTATATTTTTGAAAAACAATGAGTATATTGTTTGGTTTTTACCTTTTCCGAACCAGCTAAATCAACGAGATACAATTTTCCAGATAGTTTTTTTTGATTCTCAAGATTTTCCTGTTTGACATTAATTAAGAAAACTGAATGAGAACGAGAACTGTGCTCGTTCATGTTAGTTACAGCAATGTGTCGATTAGATTTTCCTTCTTCGATTACTTCAAAAACTTCTTCTGGACTAGAAACAAATCTTTCAGTTGCTCCTTTTACAAATGGTACTCGATTTTTATCTTCGTGCACGCTTAAATTTACCTTAGAGACTGAAAAATAGAATAATATAAGATTTATACTTTGTCATCCTTAATAAAAATGAGACAAAATTGAATGTCATAATAGTAATTAGGTGGCAAGCAATATTAACCCCTTGCACTATGATTTAAAACACAGAGTTGTGTGTTATATTCAGTGCTATATTACGTGTTTCTTATGTTTAAATCATAAAGCGTACCACCAGTCTCACATCATGTTATAGTGTAAGGGAGTAAAGAAGTAGTACAAGTGTTTACCATCAAGAAGATCTCTAATCTTATCCATATAAATTTCAAAATAAGATACTTTAATATGGAATTCCAAATTTTCTTCCATAATATAAATATGATTGAAAATATCATTAACGATCCTTGGAATGATACCCTGTTTATTAGGATCTCCGATGACACCTTCCATTGTATGAGTTTTTCCTATAATTATAATTTACAAAATTTAAGTAAAATTCAAATAAAACATTTTTTATACATAGTATTATCTTTAATTACTAAAATAAATTATCTTACCTGAGGATGTTTGTCCATAAGCAAAAATGGTACCGTTATATCCTGCCAATACATCAGTGACAATGGATTTAGCTGCTTCATTGTATACTTTATCTTGGGTGGCATTTGGTTTAAATACTTTATCGAAAAGATATACTTTCCCCTAAAATAAAACAAATATTAACATAATATTAATAACTTCATGTTGTTATTTCATGCTTAGTACATCAACATAAATTTATCTTGGTTTTTATTTTACAGAAATTAATCAATAGTACTTGTTAGTACTTTATTCTCATGGTATATAGTAAACATTATTATTTATATGTAAAAATAGTAATAAAGAGAAGAAATAAATTCGGCATACAGATAGGAATTTAAATTAAAAAATTAATAAATAAATTGTAAACATTATTAACAGCATATAATGCAACTTCTTATACAATGCATTACTGTAAGTTTACAATTTCTTTTTCTCTTACAGAAATAATCAATCAATATTACTTACTAGTACTTTATTCTCATTGTAATGGTATTACTTATAATGTATAAATAATAAAATAGATTAGATAGAAATATGTGGGAAAACGCATATAAAAATTTACAATAAAACTATAAACATGTAATTGAATCTAAATTAAAAAATATATATATAATCGTCTTTCAAATTGCACAATATTGAAAAACGTACAAACATGACTAAACAGTAATCGTTTAAATACCCTTTTCAATAGTTAACAATTTTCAACGAATAAAACATGAAATACAAAGTAATCGGAAAACTCAAGAACAATTAAAAAACAGCTGTCTATAATAAAGTTGCGACACGGAAGATGAACGATTACTACATTTTCACAAAAGATATCATAAAGCAGAGAATTAGCGTGAGTCAGAGTAAAATCAGAGCATACCCCGATCGAGATACAATTCTCTTCACCGCCGGATGGGAATTTGACGATAAACTTCGATCCAGCTTTTTCCTCGGAGTCGTTCAAGGGTCGAAACCTGCATACTACCTTGATACTATCCTCCGCAGCAATCTCACGTTCTCTCGGCGTCGTCTCCATTGCCATTACCTTCGTTAACGTTCAATGCCCACCTTTTTTGATCTGACGAGGAAGCGGACACTCTCCGAATAAAAGTTTTTAATCTCGTTTTTAGGATATTTAGGACCGATGAATTATTTTCTACAAATAATAGATCTTCTCTCTACGTTAGTAGAGAGCATAAGCGACGCGATTGACGCGCGCACCGCATCAACACCGACCGTCTATCGAACGCTTCTTTTACCAAGCTGTCACTATGACGGACTATACCACAGCCACGGCCCGTTTCTATCTGTCTCTCTCTAACTTTCTTTCTTTCTCTCTCTCTCGCTCTCTCTCAGTCACACACACACACACTCTCTCTCTCTTTCTCTATCTTTCGGTCTTTCTCTATCTTTCTCTGTTCGTCTAAAGTAAGACAAGATGGCGGCTGCTCGGCCGATATAAAATAATTCTACACGCGACAGCGAGAATAGTAGAGTTTGATACCAGTTCGAAAAAAGTACTACGTATGCCTCGATGATTCAAACGGATGTATTTTCTACCAGGAACTACTTACATCCTTAGATTAATGCCGGAACATAATATTTGTTTCGCGCTAATTTCTTCACAAGACCTACCGGAATATAAGTATTTTCACCCACAACTACGATCGATCGGAGGGAGACATACCGTGACGAAAGTTTCAACGCTATCCCTCCAAGCGACCATGCGCAACTTCCTCCCTTCTTCTTCACCAACTCCTCTTCCTCCTACTTTAAACAGACACCTACGTAAGTATATATAAGTATTACATACTTACTAGGCTCTACACCGCATCTACAAAGAGACAAGTTTGCTTCTTTTTCGCTCTTTTTTCCTTCCTTCCTTCCTTTCTTTCTTTCTTTCTTTCTGTTCAGCATTCGTTGACGCTCCCATTGTTTCATGCCTTTCTTCATTTTCTAGATATTTATGAATATGTAAGATAAGTTACATTATTTCTAATATATTTTATTATTTGGCTAATGGATTTAAATTATTGACAACAGTATGCCCTGTTTATTTGATTTTCTCATTAATTAACAATATTGAATATTTTTTAACAGACAATGTTTTATTCATTACCATTGACATTTAGGACAATTCCAACAGGATATTTTTATTTATTTTTTTTGCTGTTGTTCAGGAATTCAATTCTAATTGTAAGTAGTTTCTTTTATTTCATATATACTTGTAAATATGAAGTTTAAACAATGAATTATAGAAGTCATGTATAGAATGGGGTATTCCTAGTTAATAGTTGATTGATCATACGTCATCCTATGTTTGAACGAAAATAATATCGGCTAACAGGGTACCTACAATTAGAATAGGAAAGATTAAAAAATAATGAAATCGTTAAATATAGATAAATGATTTTTCTGACATTCCTTAAATGTATACTTAAAATATTAAAAATAAGTACAAGTTATATGTAATCAATGTTTCGCGAAATCAATTTTTGGATACCTTTTTTTACTTTCATTCTTAATTCAAAATGTCTAATTTTGGATCAAATCATGTAGTCGCGAAGATTAAGGTTACTTCGAATGAAATTGCATCTTATTGGCATATTTTGGAAGAATTTTATTACCGAGTGTTTTAATTGGTCGCTACTAAAATTCCTTTTACGTCATTAGCTGTTATTAGTCGTTATATTGTCTCATGCATCTGTTTGTAAATGGCTATAAAGGTTTAATAGAGATAATCTGTTATTTTATTACATCAAATATTAATATCAAATATTAATATTTAATTAATCCAACTAACGTAAGGATTAATTAAAAACAAATTATGGGCCAGTTCAACTTGAATCAATGAGTAATTTTATCAGCAGTATGACCAATAGCATAACTTCGACTATATCATTTGCCAATGTAGCAGAATGATATTGTTAAAAGTTCTACTATTGGCTAAATAATTAAAGTTGTTTGTTATTGTTGTATTGTTTATAAAATTGATCATTGACACCAATTAATCGAAGTGTGTTTCTTGTATTATTATAAAATATGTATGTTAGCTTTAAATTTACAAATTTGTCTTAAAACTAATTTAAAAGTAGAATCTAATAACTAAATGATTGAATCGGTATCTATATATAGTAAATTTTTAATTTTTTAATAACACTGATTGGTATTCATGATTTCGGTTCCAAAATTGTGTTTGAAAATTATATCGAGTGCTTTCTATTTATTCATATAAGTTTTGACAAATACCATGATAAAACAGACATTCAGGTAATATTGAAAGATGTTTTATTGTTCTTGATATTTATAAAAATTAATATATTTTTATTGGTAGATTTTATTAAATAGTTATTTTTCGTTGTTAAATATTAAATTTCTATTACATTTATATTTCAATTTTGAACAATTATTCGCGTCATCTATCGTTTTATAGCAGAACTAATTAGCGATTTTTTAGTTCTCGATATTTCCGCTAGGTAATACAGTTTAATGGTTAGTAATATCGCAATATGTCAATAAATGTTGATAACATTATTTTGGTGCTTCTTATAATTAATAAGTAATATTTTTTATTATTTTTTATTATAATTTTATTTCATATCACCATTAATATTGTATACATTTTTATTGCAGTATAAATTTCTTTAGACATTTTAAAGAGTATATTGACTGTTGGAATTTTAACAATTCTATAAACATATACACACGTACACGCTCGCGTATATATACATATTTAAAAAAAAGTTTCTACTAAAAAAACTCAGAACTATTTAAAACTTTTCAATCCACCCTTGTAAAAGTGACTTTGACAACAGGAAATGCATTGAATAACTGCAATTTTGGATAAATTAAAAGTGTATGCTTCAAAATGTACTATAATGTATATAATTGTAAAAATAAAACGTTATACAAAAGTTATGCGAAATTGAAACAATATAAAATCAAGCAAATAATATTTATGTAAATATTAAATTTAACGTAAACTTATTTTTGTTATTTTTATCGTGTCATAAGAATGTAAATTTAATGAACTTACAAATAGGTAAGAGAAATAATAGTAAACAGTTTTATTACGGTTGTGCCAAAAAAAAAATATATATATAAACATTTTAAATTTATTTACTAACTTTTTTTCTTTGTAGAATAAATTAACGATATGCGTAAGAAATTTAGTCAATCGTAATGTGAATTATTGATCGGTGGATTGTATTGCGGATAAGGTGTGAATACCTCGAAGTAGGCCATGGTTCCTCGGATTATAAGGACACCAACGATCTTACGTAATAACGTAAAAGCGACAAATACCTGATCGGTAAAAATATTTCATTCTACGTCTATTCAGAAGATAGAAAAATAGAAGATGATTTCCCAATTGGGAAAAAATTACCTAGGTTAATGAAAGGATTCCCTTCGATCATAACTAAACAAGCCTATTCATTTCATCATGTTTGAAAAGGTAAATATGATCAGTCGTTTAGTCGTTGTCTGACTAATAATTAAATTTCTAGAAGAAAAGAAATTCTGAAAATGGAGAATTACAAATGAGTTGATTTAGATTCGTATAATTTGGGTCAGAAATTCCTAAGTTCAGAGACTTTTCTTCTGGATTCATTCTTACACTAAACAAAAACAACTAAGATGACAAAAACTACACTTTGTACAACAAAAACATTCTTTTTATTGGTAATTCTTTTTTTTTTTACGAATATTCTGGTCGTTTAAACAATAAAACATAAATTATTTTATCGATGTATTCTTAACGTAATATTTATGTGTATATATTTTATTTTATTGATGAAGTATAAATATAAAGAAAAAAAAAAAGGAAGAGAACATTCGTTTTTAAGAATCGAAACGTTGGTAGAAACGTGTAGTTTGGAAAAAAAGTGTTTCTCGCGATAAGCACGTAATGTCACGTCTTCAGGGCATCTTTGCGAAACGATTTGATTTTGCCGATGCTCATGGCGTTCGCGATTACTTTGTATAAATGACGATACATGGTTTTCTTGCGTAATCGGGTAACCAACTACTGTCCTTCTGAGATAATATATTTTCCATGCAGGTAAGGTAACTTTTCATTGTCTTCGGACGCATATTTTTGTTATTGTGGAGGTACCAAAATGGCGGCCAGCTGTACCAAGAAGTTAATACATGGTTAAAACTATTGAATTTAATAAAATATTCCTATCATAGACATTTTATATTTCGTTATTTCATTAAAAGTGCATTGAAAGTAATTGTAAAATATTATTTTGCACGATTATTATTTGTCTTCAACATTTTTCTGGTAATATTTAAACGCAGATAACTGTGCAATTATTTATTTATTGGTACAAATTCTTTCACTAATTTGCATGCCTTATAAATTATTATTGCATCAGTGATTAAGTGTCGTCTTATTAATATTGTTTATTTTTCTCAACATTCAATTTAGATTAGTTTAATTATTCAAACTATGCTTGAAATGAAACCATCTTTTGGTTTCGTAAATATTCTCGGTTTAATAAAAATGCTCGCGAATTAAGAATGCTTTATGAATCAATGATACGTTAATAATCTTAATCAAATTGGATTAAAAAATTTGATAAATATGCCTTTATAAAGTGGTTGTCGTTGGCGCTTATGCTACGTAATAACACATTGATACAAATGAAACAAATAAAGTAAAACCAAGAAGAAAATACATTAAGATAATACGTTCAAACATTTGGCAACGAACGAAGACAACTTGATTGATTTTTGACGTACTTTACATTCCTGTGCACACAATTCTTTTATAAACTCTCCGATCGTTCTTAACGACGATTCATTGGCACAATCAATAAGAAGGAAAAAAAAACACTTTTTATATTTTGTAATTACAGAAGGTAGCAAATATTGTCATAAAGATAAAATTAATATAATTTAATATTTTTTTCAACCGAATAAGTTGTTATTTGATTTAAATAAAAAAGATGTAATAATTCTTATCACAGGTTGTTGTTTTCAATGATATTATTTTCTAGGAATTTACAAGTTTTACGAGTACTTTATTTTATATTGAATGACAGTAATGAAAGAAATAAATATACGTTTTCTTATCTCGTCAGGTTAAGGACGAAAAATAACGAGTAGGAGAAGGAAAAGGAAACGGTGGAAGGGGGAGATGACATTCCCTCGTCTTAGCAATTTTGCCATCATTTTCGTTCACGTTGAATCGTTCAACACGTGGAATTATAATCGTTCGAAACAGTGATACATCAACATAACGACAAAATAACGTGACTCACGGTCATAATAATTCTTTCTTTGTTAAACTTCATTGCAAAGCATTGACGTTACAAACTTCAAAGTTAAATTTATAATGAATTATAATTTTTGTACCCCTATAGGACCTGATGGTTGATAATTAAACAAGTGTTTCCTACATAACAATAACCATGAAATAAACTCTCATCGGTAATATATCGATTCATTTTTGTCATCGTTTACAAAACCTCGAACGAAGGTCATCCTGTGTCTATCTTTCGTGGTTTCGTTTGCTCTCATCTCAAAAATATCTGTTTTTTTTTTATTCATATTCACACATACTTTGATAGAATCAACTTTGTATAATTATACGGAATTACGTATGGTAATTATGTACCAAGGACGTTTAAATATCGTCTAATTTTTATTATTTTTTTGACGTGCGCCAGATGGGAACAAAATGTGGCAATTTGATTATATTAATTAAACTCTTATCAAATGTGCCAGTAATTATGACGGTGGATTTATTGTAAGTCAAAAAATTGGAAAAATCAATTTTATGAGATATACTTTTTCTATATTATAAAATAAATCATCACATATATATATATATATATATATATATAAATTTGTGTATAATTTTTTAACTCATGGTTAGACTCAATATCATAATTAACGGTACATTAATAATCATACGATATTCTTTTAAGTATTATTTATGTTTGAATTTTTCCAATTTTATGACGAAAGAAGATGTCAAATTTCGTGAAGTTTTTAGCAAATTTTAGAAGTCATTGGCACGTTCGATAATCTATCGTATCAAATGTTCAATACGTTTACGATTTACCTCGATTTCTCTAGTTGTGGGTGCGGATTATCGTGACAAGACTTTAGGATTGTTGTCAAGGTTAATATAGGAACGAAACTTTCGTATTAATATTTTATCTAGAATTTATTTTCAAATTAATTTCAATTGTTTAATATCTAAATTTCTATTTCTATATTTGAATGAAAATCTCTAATGAAAATATCATGAAAAATGTCGAGTATGTATGGTACGATCGATTTTGCTATTTTTCTTTCTATTCAATTTAAAATATTATACGAAATACTTAAGCATGTTTATGTTTAAGTTTAATATCGATTTTTGTAATGACGATAATCAACAAAACATTACTTTAATAAGAAACAAATATGTTCATACCTGATCTCATAAATTTAAAATAAGTTTAATAGTTGCTTAAATAAATTTGCGCAAAAAGGAAAATAGCAAGTATTCCTATGTGTGCGTCTATGTGTGAGTGTGTGTTTTTTTTAAATAAGCTTAAATACATAAAATAATAGAAAATATATTAAAACGTATAAATTCGTATAAGAAAAAAACAAATATCCGATAATTTACGTAAAATGGTGAACGTTTACACGTGTAAGCATTTAAATAAAAACATTCTTAAGTATCTAAAATAATATAAAACTAATTGAGAGACATGTAGATTCATACAGAAAAGAATATAAGTATCTCATAATTTTAACAGAAAATGTTAAGTATATTCTTATTTATGTATGTATGTGTATACATGGGTGCGATGAAGTACACGACTAATGACATTGCTAACAATTGGAGAAAAAGAATAAGTATGGTGTGTTACCGTATATATATATACTTGATAAAATATTCCAGTAAAATTGAAATGTTCCCGAACAAAATACATGGTGAACAAACGAGCTTGTGCGCATTGTAGAAAAAGAGAAATAATAAGAAAAATGTAGATGGAAGGTAAGTAAGAAAGAAAATGAAGGTGTGTATATATATATATAAGTTATGTATCGTTTATGGTATATGCACGTATTGTTAGAAAGAGAGAGGGAGAGAAAGAGAGAGAGAGAGAGAGAGAGAAAAGTTAGAAGGAGAACGACAAACTCGAGTCGGCGAACCGAATCCGCTCACCGATTCCAAAGTCCGCTGGCAGGTTCAGTTGTCTTCGAACCCCCGAACTGTTCGGACGTAGCTCGGGTCGAGAGATTGTTTGTATGAATTTTTTAATTCGTTTATTAAATTATTGAACGTTTTTTTAAAAATATATTCTCCGTCTCGTTTCTTTATTTCCAATTATATCTTTCTCTTTCTATCTCGTTAACTCTTTCTTGTCATTTACCGCGCGCACGCGTTCTCTTACTTCGTCGAGGGGGAAAACAAAAAAAAAAGCGCGCGGGAATCGAAATATTGAGAGATATTAATATCGATATTGATCGAGGATACGTTCGCGTACGTGAAATTAGAGAATATTGTAATATTTCTCTTTTTCACTTTTCTCTCTCTCTCTCCTTCTTACTGTTCCTCACCTTTGTCGTCTATCGAGATAGACGACAAAGTTATAGAAACGGTTCATATCTCGAGATTGGGAAAAACGAGATTCGATACGTCACCGAAATCTAATTTACGATATTTATTAATTTATCGAATTTTATTATCTACAAAGACATTATTTTTACGATCATTGGAAGATTCTTTTGCGAGTACGGCTCACTCGATTTTCTTACGACGAGGAAGATCAACGAGAAAAAGAAGACGAAGGAACAACGGTGGACTTGGCAATTTCTTTCTCAAAGGAAAGATATTACAACTTTTAAAACGTAAGTGTGTAATGGTTTTATTGATTTTATAATATTTCGACACTTATTTCGGTTTCATTTGTGACGTACGATAGGTGTATGCCTTCTCTTTTCTCAATTGTGAAAGTAAATATACAAATATTTTCAATATTTTTTATTCACAAACTGACGAATTTATTATCCTTTTTATTTTCTTTTTCTTTTTTGTACTTACGTCACTTTTCTGACTGTTTTCTTTTTTGTTTGGTTTTTTTTTTGTTTTATTTCTTTTTTACATATCAAAGAAACGTCTCTTTGAGTTACGTTTGCCGTACGGTGTGGTACGTAATGGCGTTGTTTTGACCATCAAAGGCTTATTTGGAACAGTGCCATTAAAAAATAATAGATTTCTCCGAGAGATATTTGTATCTCTCCCTCTCTTTTTATTTCTATCTCTCTCTTTTGCATTAATTTAGTCTTTGGAAATGACATCTTACTCCTTCCTCTTACTTCCCTCTCATAAGAAGAGAAAACGCGGCATAATTGTTAATTTGAATTCAAGAACATAAACCACAAATTTAGTTTCGCATTTGCATACGCGCGACTTGTTTTTCGTCATGCGAATGATCATTGCAAATACAAAATAATAACTTTGAATTAAATCGATCTTTTTATAGTTTATCTGATTATTCATTTAATTTTACAGTTAAAAGTCAGATAACTTAAAGCTCGTGTTTCGTTTTCTTTTTTGTGTAATTTTTTATTAAAATTAAACTTCTTAAAGGTAACTTCTTATATTATATTTTATTACATAATTATTATTTGAATTTTAATTACACGAACGAGATACTTGAGAGGAAATGATAGTTTTTGTTAAAATTAATTTTGTTTATGCCCAACATTGTAATTGATTAGTTTAACAAATTTTTGTAATAAATTACATTTTAAAGAATTCAATTTTGGTATCAAATTTACATAAATTTGAAAAACATAAATGCGTAAATTTGAAACGTTAACATGAAAAAAAAAATGGCATGTCATTGTAATGAAATTTATGTCATTTTTACTTGCTTTCATTAATTATAATATTAAGTATAACTATCAATTTAATAATTATATATATTTCAATTTCTATGCAATATTACACAAATTGACACGAATTTTGATGTTTAAATTCTTACGTAATAAAAAATAATAATAATAATAAGAAGAAAAAGCACGAAGTTAGAAATTTCGTATTAGATGATTACATTATTTTGCAATAACATTTTTTGTTTTGTTTTGTTTTGTGTTTATTTCCGACGATGTATTCCTAATAATTATTATACAGTTTTTTGTTGTTGATAGTTTCAAGTTTGTATCGATAATTGTGACTGTCGTTAAATCAAGCAGGAAAATATTACAATTGGGAGGATTTTCTTCATCTTTTAAACCAAGAATGTACACACACACAAAATAGAAAAAAAAACTATAAAATTAACGTTATTATAGTACGGTTTAGTTTTAACGGTTTAATGATTCAATGTTTTCTCGAAACGTTTAAATTTATTTCATCTCAGATTATATCATAGATAATCAAAATTTTCCGTAATATTAAGTTAATTCGAGTTATTCCGATCATCGATAATTAATTATGTTAACATTAGAGTACATTACAAAGAGATAGAAGCATGATCGCGTGATTTGGAGCGAGATGAAAGTTCATCGGCTCTTTTCTGTACGGTATATATAACATAATACATAAGCAGATATATACTTGCATATACATACGTTATATATACACGCACGTTTATTCTAGTGTGACACATTGCGAAGGAATTCAAATAGGCAACATTGTGTTGGGGTATCAATTGATGCAGGTGCAGGACAAGTTTCGTTTCGTAATTCTTGCGAAATCCTATCTCACTGATTTCTACCCCTACCTTAAGAGGAAATAATAAAGAAAAGTATATAGTATCCAAGTTTGACGATGTATCACGGAAATGAATGTAATACACGATAATAATGAGAATAATATTTGAGTGGGTGTTTGGAAAAAAAAAAAGGGAAACAATTTTTTTTTATTTTTTTTTTCATGTAAAACGAAGAAAATATTTCTTTTAGACGATGAATGCCAACATTAACAAATATACATAAATATTAATTATAAATTTAATCTCACAGACATCATTGTGTTATGTTGGAGTATCAATTGATTTGATGCAGGTGCATGACAAGTTTCATTTTGTAATCCTTGCGAAACCTTATCCCACAGATCTGTATTTCTACCTTTAGATAAAAAAAAGGAAAAATTTAATATAGAAGTTTGAGGGTGTATTACGGAAATGAAATGTAATACATTGTTTTAGAATTATGTGAATAGGTGTTAGAAAAAAGGGAAAATTTATTTTCTGGAAAAAAAAACAAAGAATATTATTGTTATACAATGAATGGTAATAATAGGAAATATGCATTAACATTAATTATAAATTCTATTTCAAAATATGTTAAATTTAATTAATTATCTATATTTTACAAGTTTTTAATGTATAACGTAGGCCATAATTAGAACTGTACCATTAAAAGATTTAAGGTATATTTATGTGTTTCTCTTTATATAAATTTAGATTGTACAATTATTACGTCTATCTTCTCTCCTTTCCTTTTCAAGGAAAAGAAATTGTTTTTTTTTCCAGGCACCCATTTATTAAAAATTTCCTAAGTAGCATATGTTCTTCGATAATTTAATAGAAATACCGATATATTCATCCGCTATCGTAATCAAAATGCGATTACGAAATTTCGATTTTATCTGACGTGTATCTAATTATTACCTATCATATCTATCTTTATTTTCATTTATCGGGCCATGATCGAACGGACTTTTACAAAATCTTAAACATTTCGAATATTACCATAATAATGCAAGAAAAAAAAAAAAAGTGTTTATAATGAAATACGATAGTAAGAAAAAAATATTTTCGTAATGTCGTTGTTGGATTAATTTATCGTGGCAGAGGAAGAAAAAAAAAGATTTTAGTTAGCTTGCGAACTAACAACAAGCGCACGTGACTTGGAATTGAGTTTCGTGTATCGAAACGTGAAAGGACAATATATATGGGAATACGAGCTTAGTAAGATACCATCGTTTCGCATTTGAATTTCATAAAGACTTGTGTCTCTTTACGCTGAAGTAACTACGAGGAATTTGCCGTTGTCTTCTTGTCCCTAAACATTTTCAACATGAGCCAACTGATAGAAACATTTTGTTGATACCACCGTACCCTCGAAACTGATACTGTGACCTAACCTGAGAAATATATTTGCATTCTTTTACGTTACAGTTTTGGTTTTAAGAATACATTTGTATATATATATACATATTTGAAAAACATTTGTTCCAATTGCCACGTGTAATGTTTCATATTTCTTTTTGTTGTTGTTGTTGATTCTTATTGCTACAATTTAATGGCTACAAGCTACGACATTTGTCTCACAGTTGATTATAGAAACCTCGATAAATATTTGATAACAAGCGCTTATGACGAACGTTTCAAAATATTCACGGAATATAAACTGATTGTGAAAGTTACTTCTTGTTCTTACTTCTCAGTGGGGAAACGAGACTTAACACTTTGACTGCCACATCAAATTTGCATTATGTTCTTAAAGGACGATCAGAGAACATATATAACATATTTCATTTTTCTAGAATATTTAATATTTTAAATTACAATTTTATATTGTTAAATGTAGCATCTTTAGTTCATAGTATTCTCTAATTATTTACTATGATGTTAGAAAACTCGGAAAAAGAAATATCATGAATATGTTTGAACACATATTGATTTTAATCTTGTTTAATTTGACATTATGGTAGGTCGTTAAGATTGCTTTTCAATGTTACGCATACACAATCACACGTATGTATGTATATTCTCGATAAGAAAAAAGAAAAAGAAATATCGTCTTGGAACGATAAATTGAATAACATTATAAATATACATCAAGATTGATTATTAAATTTATTTCAAAGTATGATTTAGATCGTTAAAAGAAAAACAGATTATGAAAGATGGATACATTTATTTAAATCAGTTACTTATAATAAAATCTTACATTTTTATAGAGTGAACTTTTGAATCTGACCTAGGCGAGTATACGTAGAAATTACACATACACACACACACATGTAGCATAATAATAAATATGGGCGCACCTTTTCACCTGGCGATTCCTTGTAAAACGATCGAAACGTTCACAGGCTAATCCCTGACGACGACTTTCTAAACCGCAACGAATACAACGCGCACGCTCTGGCCACGTGGCTTCGATAATTCGTTTCACTGAAAGAACTGGTAAACAAGCTTTAAATCGGATGAACAACTTTCCGTCTCGCTGTACAACATTTCGGCTATTTTTTATTCTTTTTATTTTTATTATCATTCAGTTTTGTTATTTCTTTTCTTTTGTTTCTTTTGTTTTTTTTTTGTTGTTGCAATTTTATATAATCAAATTGGTCCAATAATCGCATCAATTTTTCATTTTATCTTAAGCAAACAATATGGCAGATGTTGCACGTTCAAAATATATACGCGTGAACAATTTGTTTGAGATATAAATTTTATTATTTGTTAATAATTTTATCGCCTAATGTGAATTTTTGAATGACGCAAAAAGTAACTGTTAATTTTACGGTTTCTTTACCAATATTGTTTGTGTATGAGAGTTTACTCAATAAAACTAAGTTTGAATTAGTTGTGTCAACTCACTAGTCATTTTTTCTTTTTAACACGAAAGGAGGGGGGACCTTTTTGATTAAAACGGGGTCTTGAATTTGGGGTCCCAAAAACCATGCCTAAATTCGCCCCTGAAGTGTTGTTTGATTTTTATTGTGGCAAAAAAAAAAAAAAAATAAAATAACAACAGGGAACGTTATCTTACGTATACGTATATAAATAAATATTGTAATCGAAACTTTCTTTATGCAAAAAGGTTTCCTTATCTTTTAGCATTAAACGAACGGAACGAGGTCGTCTTCGACCCTGGAAAGGCAAAGAAAGGTTTTCGTATTTGTAACGAAGGCTAACGTGATTTACACTACGTTCATTCTCGACATGTAGGTTTACGACAATAATGAAAAATATTTTCTAACAATGTTAGTTATTGTACGAAATGAAGCAGAACTATTTCAGACTAGTTATTTCACAAAAATTCCGCTCGACCGATTTTCATTTAGATAATTATACTTCAATCGTTGTTACCTAATACATAATCTTAATACTAAAGCTATTGTTTTCATTACAGTAATTAAGAATGTATTGTAAGGATAATTTTTACAAATATTTCAACTAGACGAGTTTTTTCATTCCTTGTATTTCAGTATCATATAAAATTCATGAATATTTTTCATTTAATATTACATGCATCATCATCATTATCATTATTATCATCAATTAGTGTTATTATTTTTTTTGTTATTATTTATCTTAAGAGATTAATGATCCTGTTTTTTTTCTTCGATTCCATAGAATGAGGTATTGGTAATAAATTTTCTATCAAATCATTTAATCATTCTTCGTTGCCATTGTAATAGAAAATAATTTATTGTTGTCTTACAATCTTAAATTGTTCTTATTGCTGTTGTAATTTTTAATAGAATTATTTTTACAACTTTTGCATGCATACGTGTGTCTAAATTTATTGTCAAAGTACAGTAAAGGTTTGATTTTGTTATTGTCTTTCAATCAATTTGTAAACATATTTTGCATTTTTCTTATTGGATAAACGATTCAGAGCTAAAATGAATTATAAATTCATTCAGTGAATCATCCTACATATATTATAAGTCTGATTGATATAAATCCTGATTTGATGTTGCTAATGTTTCTTTGGATATTGATTGTGGTGTTCCAGTTTTTCCTGTATTTATGTATTTTTATTAGTTCACTTATTACTTTATCAATGTCGTGGTTTGTGATACAAATTCCAACAGTACGACATACTTATATATTTTTGTTACTTATTGCTTCACCAATGTTATGTATATGAGTGTAAGACACGAGTATATCAATTACATATTTTATACTATTTATTTAATTTTGTAACATGATATTTGATCTATTATGTATTACATATAACAATTTCTATGTTTGTTAACTGAGTAATCGTTGGTTCATATTTCATCTTTTATTATTATTATTATTATTATTATTATTATTATTATTATTATTTTGATTAATTAATCATCATTTTCATTATTATTATAACATAGGATATTCGTGACGCTTTTATGCATACATTATACGTGTTGGGAGTTCGTCAAAGCTGACATAGCATATCCGTGACCGTTTTGTTCGGTTTCTTTTTTTTTCGCGGATCAATTTACAAACAATGTCGTAGACAGAAAAAGAGAGAGAAAGAAAGAGAACCATGGAGGGGGGGGGGAGAAAAAAAACGGGCCGAATAACTGCTTTATTTTGAAAAGTAGAACATATGGTTCCGGACGAAAGTTGTCGTATTTGATTTTTTTTACAAAATTACATGACGCAGAAAATAAACCAAACAATTTCTTATCTAAAAGAAAACAAAATATTTAATCCTTTTTTTCATTCTTTCGTTGAAATGAAACAAAAATTGTAGTTTTTGTCGAGTATCGCGTATTTGAAGCTAAAAAATTCGGAATAAAAGAAAACCGAAAGTAAATACCAAGGATTCTGTTCTCACGAACTGAAATTCCAGAAGAATAATTGGGTAAAGAGTAACGGGGATGGGGAGGGGGAGGGGGAGGAAGGAAGGAATTTGATTTGATCTTATGGCGCCGGAAAGAAAATTGGTGGCGCTAAGAAAAATATTTCGTTCCCGATTAAAATTAAAGTTTGAAGGACGTTTATACTCGGCAGGAGGATAACTGGTACAGCCCACTTACGATTATTCTTACGGCTTAGTCGTCGTTGTTGGTTCGCGAGGTGAATTCCACCCGAGAGCCAAGGTTTTGCGGATCGAGTTTCTGCATTTTCATCGTGAAAGTCGACATCGGTCTCGCGATTAAACGACAAAAAGAAATAGCAAAGAAGAAGAAGAAACGAATAAGAAAGGAGAGGAGGCGCCTTGCATCATTTATTATTTTTTTTTTTTAACTTACCGTCTAACCTTTTGCAAGCAATTGCAAATTTAGTTTCTACCGACGAGTCTAAAATCTAACATCTAGCATTTTTTTTTTGGTTAGTTTTTCTTGTTGTTAGGTAATAAAAATTATAACGATGAGTGATGCGAGCGAGAAAATAGAATAAAATTTATTTTACGATTTATTTACGATTTTTTTTTTTTTTGCAACTTGTAGACCATTTTTTCAAAATTGTCTGCACCATTTTCTTTTTTTTTTTTTTTTTTTAATTTTAAATGAAAATATTGAGTTGGCAAGAAAGTAATTTTGGCTTGCACCAATAAATAGCGTTATGTTTGTTTCGTTATTCTTTTGTTAATGTTAACATTTTTTAGTTATTTAATTTAAAGTTCATTTTTTTTTGTTTGTATAAAAACAATTAAGTTTTATTTCACACTAGAAAACCGAAATGACTTTCTTACCAACCCAATATAATCATTTATATTAACTTTCATTTTCTTTTTTATCAAATCATTCGTACAAACAATAATTATCCTTTCTTTTTTAGAAAAGTTTTGCGAAATAATCAATGATTCGTGATAGTAAAGTTAAATGAAACACATAGAAGAGTTAACTCGTGATGAACTTCGAAGGTATAGTTAATGACCCATCGATATGTATTGTACAAAATACACACACGTGTGCTTATAATTGGATTCAATTATTGAAAAAGCGCAAAATTCGTACAGTAATTCTATCAATCGCAACAAATGATCGTTAATTGCGATCGATTAGAGTTGAGTCATCATAGTACGCACGTGGCTAGTGCTATTGATTATCTGTTTACGTATGAGTGTTATTTGTGTGTGCCATGTGCGTGTGTATGCGCGTTCAGAATGAACAACCCGATCAAGAGATCAGATTTRTTTTACAAATATTCAGACTAATGAACAAATGATTAGCTTGTGTTTAATTAGTGTTTTGATTCATTAGCAAAACTTAATTAATACTTTTTTTGAAAAGTTCAATGTGTCATTGAAATATTTCATTTTAAATGTGGCCAATGTATTTTTCAATTGAAAGGATCTTCCTTTAATTTTTCGTCTTTTGTTTATTTCATTGCATCTTTTTTTTGTAAATTTTTTGTTTTTAGAATTAAGAATGTTGTTATTACAGCAATGATATGTTTTGTCGGAGAGACACGTTTGATGCGTTACTGATTACTCGGCACGTAGATTCTAAATATTTATTGAAGTGGCTGTGATTTTTGTCGTTGCATAGGTTCTTAGAAAAGTAGAGAATGCACAACTTAAATAGATTCTTAGTAACAGAAATAAATATTGTAAAAGATTAGATATGAATTGTAAACATCATTTTGTCAATTTTAATCATTTTATTTTTAATATAGTTATTTATTATTATTATTATTATTATTATTGTTGTTGTTGTTTAATTGGTTGTAATTATTTTAATCTAATTTGTCATATATGAATTCTTATTTATTTTAGTAATTAAAAAAGGCATACCTTTGACGTAATAGAAAATTTGTTAAAAATTTATCGAAACATTTGTTATCAATTTAGATAACAAATAAAAAACAAATAAATTTGTAAAAAAAAGAACATTTACGAGAAAAGAAAGCGTTGTCGCGCATATGTGTTATTTTATACAACACGAATTCTATTGTTATCGCCCCTACCTGGCACGACCGGATCCTCGCCGCTAGTTATGCAATGTATAGATTATATTTTGCCTTGTTTCACTTTGTAGCCTCGTCACCTTCGTGTCTATGTGCCATCTTTAAACAGTCACTACAAGAACGTCATTATAACCGAATAAGACGTTATTTTTTTTTTTTTTTCATTTTTTATAACCGAACGAGAACGAATTAACTCGTGAATTTGTTTTATAACTTTCGTACTTACGTATCCTAATAAATTTAGGGTTTAATTTGAACGTGTCGGTAAATTCATGTTAAACAAAAAAAATTGATTATCGATGATTTATTTTACGATTTTAAAATCAAAACAAACGAGGAGTAATTAATTAACATAAGAAATGGGGAAATAGTAGTCTAATAAAAGATCGTAAAAGAGATTGATTTATTTTCGAATCGATTGATCGAGATGGAAAGCAAGTTGTTCGTTAACGACGAATAAGAATAGGCATTCTAACCCGAGGTATGTTGAAAATAAACGTAAAACGGTGAGCGGGTGGTCGGGGTAAAGAAGATAAGAGGGTGTGGTCGAGGATCGGCGATCTCTCACAATCAGTGGCACTTAATTGGGATGCGCGACGCGGTTTGTGTCACGGCGCGGCACCGACCGGTCACGCACTCGAATCGATTACATCTACGACAAACGAATCTACGAGCGTGCTCTCCTACGTGTTCTTTTCCATTCTTATAATAAGACTAACGAAATAAGAAAGAGAGAAATGGACAGAGAAAGAAAGAGAGAGAGAAAGGAAGACGTATAGGACATAAATATATGTGTACGTAACATGTAATTATAATGCAGTAGTGCGAGCTTGTAATTTGAAATTTATGAATACTTTTAAACTCATCTACCTAACGCATTTTAATTATTTTATCATAAGTTCTTAACAATTTAAAGTAGTCAAAGATTATAAGGATCAAATTGGATCGTTCGTTTGATCCTAATTATTAAAATGTGACTGAACTAGGTTGTACCTTGCTTCGTATGTTTTTAATTTGATTCATTTACAAATTGAATATTAATTTATTAACAATATATTTTTTGGAGGATTATGAATATTCGTAAATTAATAACAATTATTTTCATTAACTTATCTATGCATAGATACTTGTATTTTGTATATGTGCACGTTACATTAAATACAAGAATCTACTAACAACAACAACAACAACAACGACGACGATGATGCAGTTGCTTGGTGCAACTCGGCTTTGAGGTTATCCGCAAGGACATCCACATAACTCATGCTCGGTGTTAACTCAAGCTGATCGACTTGCGTCGATTCGAAAGTGCAAGGCGAATCGCTTCTACCTTCTCAATTCCCTCGCCCTCGCTATTTTCATTAAACTTAAACCATTCATTCAAGTTACGTGTCTTAATCCGTCAACGTAATTATGACGACTCAATATATTTGAGGATTATTTTTAAAATTATTTCATCATCTCGATAAAATCCTACGTAATAAGAAAAAAACGAAATATCTTTAATGAATCATTAATTAACGAAAGTATAAATAATTGGCCATTATAATAAATCGTAGAAATAATACGTGATCGTTAAACAACTTATACTTTTCCTGATATCGAATTAAACAATATTACAACTCATTTTTGATCATCCAGTCAGAAAATGAAAGAAATTATTATGCGACTGCGATTATATTACGAAATTATGCATAAATTCACGTACGAATAAGTCAAAATTGTTGGATGGAAAGAATACTGTAATATTCTTTTAGTCATCGCTCTGATAAAATTATCATTTATTTTGCATGTCTCTTAGTATTTCTTTTGTTTTCTTTGGAAAATAAAAGGAAAACCTGTTTGACAAGAAGCGTGATCTGTAAAAATAAAAATAAAAAACTAATTATTTATTCTAATTACTTTCATTCATTCTTTTATTCACGACTTTAGGACAAATAACATCGGTCTATAATGATTAATAAATTCATTCGAAAAAAAAAGAAAAAATGAGAATACTAAATAAAGGAAAAGTCGTCTGGTTTGTGCTAATTTACAAAACAAAATAAACAAAACAAAGGATTAACTTGAATGTTCAAAATAGAAAATAATACTGTGCATTTTAGAAGAGGAAATTTATCAAGGTAAGCCGCTGAAGTTGAACTTAATGACATCAGGCTTTGTTCAAAAACGACTCTGACAGGTTTGACGTCACGTGTAAGATATTAACTTGACATACTCACGAAGAATAAAAGATAAAGCACGTTCGATCGGTTTCGATCATTATGATTTTTACGAGAACTTTCGAAGCGCATATAAGAATGCAGTACGTAGTTAGGCATGTAGTAAAAGGTATGTTTTAATCGTTAATAAATAATAATAATAAAAAAAAGGTAGTTTTACAATTTGTATCCCCATTAAAGTAACAACGAACATTTTCCAAAATATTTTATTTTTACGTGTTCGAGAAACATGTGTTGCTGTAACCATGTGTAGTGATCGCATTGTTTCATATTTTTATTTGATTTTTTTTACTCCAATACAGAGGATAACACATTTGAGGGATGATATTTATTGTTGGTCATAGAAAATTCGGATAAACTTATTGTTTCTGTAGTAGATAGAAGGCTTAATGCGAACAATAGCAACAACAAGTGATCTGGCAATTAAGTTGGCACAGGAAGTTCTATACGTCAGCATATAGTCAGAATAGTATTCTCTCCCTCTCTCTCTCTCTCTCTCTCTCTGTGGTATATTATAAAGAGCGACGTGTACGTGCAAACGATGTAGTGACGGAGACGTATTGCCATAATCTCTGCACGCATCGGTGTATTCTATTCTATGAAAGGTAGGAGAAAATTGCATAAATATAATCAATGTTTGAACGAGGATGAATCGCCGAGGTAGTTACCGAGACTCTTACGTGCTGTACTACGATTATAATTGTACGCACTCGTGCAGATCGTTTTCATCAAGTAGATACTACCGGTAGCGAGAAATAGTCGATGTTGTTCTCGATCGCGATAGAAAATAGTAAACGGTATATCTTTAAACCAATGCAAAGTTAGTTTTTCGATCGGTTAGGTACAACTCGTTGTATATACCGCATATATCATTTGTCATTATCGGATAATCACCTTGGAAGTCATACACAATTCATAGGTGAGTCACGCATGAATTTTCATCATTTTTATGAGTCGATAATAATGGTCGGCGCATTTCGACGTTGTTAAAAAAGCTTTGCTTACCTAGATCGTCTTGAACGACTACGATAAGAAATATTTCTTTACACGTATACACAACAATCATTGTACTATTTCAATTTTGCAACAACGATAAATAATTTATACGAAAAAAAAAGAAAAACAGAAATAAAATATTAAAAAGATATTCGTTATTATTTCGCAGGTAGCCGAAACGTAAAATGGTGGCTTCGCAGAATGACGGGGGAAGAAGTGTGGGCGGCGGGGGTGAAAGCGAAACCGTTTACACGGTGACGGTGAGTGGTGTGGGTTACAGAAACGAAGGATACAAGGACGATGGTAACGACTGTATACCACCGGAACCACAAAAACCACCGCAGTTACCACCACCGGAAGATGATACGCAATCAAGGAGATTTAGACTTTCCCGGGATGAGAAGTGGCGAATTTTGAAGAACATTGGAACAGTCTCGGTAGCGTTTATGGTGCAATTTACTGCGTTCCAAGGGACAGCTAATCTTCAATCGTCGATAAATGCGAGCGACGGTCTCGGAACTGTTTCCCTTTCGGCGATTTACGCAGCCCTCGTGCTATCTTGCATTTTCGTACCGACATTTCTCATCAAGAGGTTAACCGTTAAATGGACGCTATGCTTGTCGATGCTTTGTTACGCGCCATACATCGGTTCACAATTTTATCCAAGATTCTACACCCTAGTGCCGGCTGGGGTCTTGCTCGGTCTCGGTGCTGCACCAATGTGGGCAGCAAAAGCAACATATCTGACACAAGTCGGTGGTGTTTATGCGAAACTCACAGATCAACCGGTCGATGCAATCGTCGTCAGATTTTTTGGATTCTTCTTTCTTGCATGGCAAACTGCTGAACTATGGGGAAATCTCATATCTTCACTCGGTAAGTTGTTTATCTATGTTATTATCATTTCTTTCTCTTCTTTCAACTTTTCGCACTATTCCAATTAATATAGTTTAGCGCGTTGTGTAGTAGTAGTAGTAAACGCTAGCGTGTTGTCCGTTTTACTTAACACTTTTCTCCGCTTATTCAGAGATTTGAATGAATGGGCAAGGCAGGTCGTATCCAATCGCGGAGCGCCGGCTATTAGTATTAAAGTAGTTCATGATTGATACAAGGAAGTCAGACGATGACCGATCAAACGCGAACTCTTTCCCTTAGCAAGCCATACTAAGGATGGCTTTCGTTATACACACGCGTATAGATCTCACAAACGATGCGACGTTTGTCTGTCGTTGTTAAAGAGAGAGAAAGAGAGAAAGAGAGAGAGTGAGCGAGTGAGAGCGATAAGGAACGCAAGAAGAAACAAGATTTATCCGGTATAAACTCGCGATAGTCGGTTTCCGTACCACTTCGTACACATTCTCCGATACCGTGTTGTTAGCTACCAATAATCCTATCCTTTCTTTTTTTTCTCGATTTCTTTTCTTTGTCCTCTCTCTCTCTCTCTCTCTCTCTCTCTTTTTCTCTTAGTCGTCTAATAAACTAAAACCATAAACAGATTAATTCGATGTTTAATTAGTAAACAAATTTTCTCACGGTAAAATGTACCAATTATCCTCTTTGAAAATATTCAAAGTCTTATTTGTTGTTTTTAACAAAATTCCTCGGTAGATTTGAATTTTCGCGCCGTGATATTCCATTAACCGTTATCATTGATAAAGTATAGAGAATTGACATAAGCTCGTACGAGTCGCGCGGGAAAAGATCTTTTAAAAACGGTATAATACCTATTATTAGCATTGCCACTACGGTGAAAGTTTTCTCCTCTCGCGTTGAGTTCTTGAATATGTGTGTGTGTGTGCGTATGTAGCGTGCTAGCAGGTATGCGTCTATTGGCCAACGTGAATTCCACAATGGCGTTTGAGTTTCGCGCGCATGGAATATTATTAGGTTATCGCTAGAGTCATTTAAATACTTTAGGAAAATTCGATTTACAACACGATACTAAAATAAGTCAAATTATTATTAAATGTATAAGTAATCAATTAATTTTTAATTAATTACATCATTTTAATCATTATCTATCTTCTTGTCAATTTTTAGTATCTCGTTTGTACAAATTTCTTAACTGTGATAAAAAATATCTGATGCAAGTAATGACGAAAGTATTTTTAGCCTATGGTATATCATATATTTTGACATGTCAACTAAAGCAAAGATATTAATGCATCATTGTCTGTATTCAGTAGATAACCTACTTGAGATAGCTATCACATTTAAAACAATTAGCAATGAACAATTTTCTGAACCATTGTTGGGGTCTAGCAGCTTTCAAGAGATATCATAAATTGTTGTTGTCAATGTGTTAAATCTTGATAAAAAAATAAAGTAGCATGCAATAATGTATTTATAGAGTCTACCATTTTATTTTTAAATTATAGAAATCTTTTGTTTTATATATAAAACAATAAATCCATAATCTGTCTCTTGCGACAAACGATAACAAAATGTATTTTTTATCTCGTTAAAGACTTAAATTAAAATTAATTTCTTTATTAATAAAGAATCAACGATTTCTAATTCCCGTGTTACTAATTGATAATTAAGTTATTTTTTTGTACAAACGAGATGATTAAATTTAAAATAAATGAACGTTTGTTATTCTCATCCCAACGTTTTATTTTTTTTTTTATCAAATTTACGATGAAAAGTAATTTATCGTTAGAAATATTCTTCGTCGTAACAATAAATATTAAAAAAAAAAAAAAAGGTTTCTTATAAATTAGAAAAAAAAATGCGATTTTTCAATTCAAGAAGAATTCGATTCGAGACACGTATGTCTGAAAAAGAAAATAAAAGTTTAACACGTTTCAATTGTCGTGTACGATAATTTCGACATAAGAGACAAGGAGAGACTTCAAGTTACTCGATAATAACATTTCTTCAACGTGAAGGGTTAGAATTTGTGTTAATAACTAATTATTAATCGTTCGTTCCTATACATTGTTTATAAATAAGCTTTAATAATTTTTTAACATCACAGGATCAATTCTAAAATTGTTTTTACGATTTAAACGATTTTAATTTATTGTTTGATATATTGTAAAAATTTGTAAAATATCTGATGAATTCTATTCATGTATTATTAATACATATTTGTCAAATTTGATCATTCGTTCTTTCTGATAGATGGATATTTATAATCGGAACGAATTCAATTAATTTTCTCAATAAATCATTAAACTATGAACAAGATAATCACATAATTTATTCCATAATTTATATTCTTATAAACAAACATATATCACTCAAATTTTCAATCATACGTTTTCTCTTATCTTGATTGACCTAGATAACAACATTTATTTACAAAAAAAAAAAAAATTGTTATAAATATGTCCGTTGAAAATGAGACTACTGATTGTTCAGATTTAAGATTTCATATTGCAATAAATTATCGCAAGATAATATGAAGTCAAATGTGATCGAATAATAAATCTGTATCTTACAAATTAGATAAAACGATTTGTTCAAAGTGTCGTGCTAATATTTGTTACAAATTTTCTACTCGACGAAAAAGTATTTGAAAACATGATTCGGTTTCTACGAATTTTGGAAAATAAAACGAATTGCAGTATAATTCATTTAAAACGTATGAGTTTTGACGTAGAAGTTTCATTGTACAAATAAGTTTGTCACTCGTTGTACATATAGTTAAAGATGATAATATATGTTTCATTTATTTGGTGGTAGTTGTTGTTTATGTTATCAAGCTTCCAGAGAAAAGATCCTTCTAGAAAAGTCGAAGTAAATGCCAGGAAACGATAGGACGGATGAGAGAGCACGTTGATCGTTTCCTTCTTTGCATAGTCGTGTATATATCAATGCGTTAACAGCGTTTATACAGCTGCGAATGAGACGCTTTCTCGTTATCATTAAGAGTATGCCATTTTGTACCATGTGTATGATAGATCGAGAGATTTGCGAGTTTGTTATCGATTGTTCAATAAGTTCATTTATTCTCATATATCATTAGAAAAATCTCAACTAATATTTCGCCGTTAGTATCATTGAAACAAAGAAACATAACGTTTCAATCAAAATTAATACATTCGTGATTAAAAATGCAATTCTATACGTCATCTTCAATTTTTTAAATGAATAATACCCTTGACGTATTAGTGTGTACTACGTTATTATAATATTATTCAATTTTAATTGTTAATTTGATTATTTCAATGTTGTTTCATTGTTTGTTTGTTTTATAATTATATTTTCTCGTTAACATTTTTAACCGAGGACAACGATCGTCGTGTACTTGATAATAAATGATGCAAATTAATTTAAATTTGATGCATCATTAATTTTTTTTTTTTTTTTGTTTTTTTCATTCAAGATGATATATTCGGGATTCCCTATCTTTAATAATCGTTTAATAAGCAAATTGTTACTTTGTGTATTTAACGTTATTACGTAAAACATAAAATGTTTTTTCAATTAGAAACTTATATTCGTTTAATAATAATAATAATAATAATAATAATAATAATATTAATAATATTATAGTAAATTATAAATAATATATACATAATATTATCTTGATAAGTATTATACTACTTAATTTTAAGTGTATGCGTCATCCTTCGAAATAATTCTTAAATCTTTGATCAGTAATCGCTAATTATTGATAATATTATTTCTTCATTTATTAATACATTTAATATTTCAAACAAATTATCTGCAGTATTCGACTAAACGTTATGTAATAATATGTTGCAGAGTATAAAATCATATATGCCGCGTTTTCGATTTAAAAGATATTTACCTCATTTACATCGTCCTTTTGAAAATGAATTAAAATAAAACTTGTGAATGATAATTGTCTCAAAAACAATGCAAAAAATATTAAAAAAAAAAAAATATTTAAATATTTACGATCATTTGAAACACCTTGAATTTTAAGTACGAACAAAATGTTTATATATGCCGTTGAGAAATAAACTAAAATTATTTTTCGAAAAATAATGTAATAACAAGAAAACAAAAAATAAGAAAATTAGGTATGAAAAATAAAAAATAAAGATCCTAAAACGATGATTCGATTGTGTCTCGTATAATATAAATTGTTACGGGTGTAATACCGTTGATTACCATGAGACACCGGTCTAACCGTGACATCGATATCTCTCGATCACTTGAAACGTGGAGAGAGCCAATAAGCAAGCACAATCGATTTACGATCGACTAACACATTCGTAGGTGAACATAACACGAACATGGTATCGCATATCCTCTACGATCCTATCAACACCTGATGATGCAACTTGATGTATAAGATCTCTCTCTCTCTCTCTTTCTCTCTTTCTTTTTCTTTTTCTCTTTCTCTTTCTCTGTTATCATAGTATTTATAATATCATCATTTCATACACCGTCGAGTTATCGATTTATACAAAGATTGATATAAAATTCATGTACATTATCATACAGAAAGTTTCGAATCGTTAGCTGATTTCCATTTAATTTATTTTTCAAAAGATTCTCAACATTTTTTTTACATCCACTAATGTTCTTTTATATAATTTACACGTTCAATTTAAACCAATACTCGATATGAACTTTCTTTTGTACAGAACATCCTTTGCTAACTTTTACTTTAGAAATATAAACAAATAATCCATTGGAAACTTAGAATAATATTTAAAATTTGTCTTTATGGGATTCTAAGTAATAGTTTCTTTTTTTTTTTTTTTTGAAAAGGTAATTCGTATATAAACATTCGTTTTTTGTTTGGAAACAAAGAAATAATGTAAAACGTCATTTTTCTTATTTATTGACTAATTATACTACCTCCGGTTATTTCAAATGTATTTATTTAGTTGTTTTTTGCTTATTAATGTTTTGTTTCTTTGAATTTATACGAAGATTTCAAACTCTTGGTTGTTAATGTAACTAAGCTTCTTCGTTTCTATATACTTGAGAATATGACACCTCGATAGAATACGATCGAGTCAGGCCGTGATTTCCGGTGTAATACTGTAATCAACCTTTTCGATCTTTTCTCTAACATCACCTTGACGACGGAACTATCAATTAAAGCCCGTACAAAGCGCGTATTTTAATGTGAAAAGCAAAACATTTTTGTTTCTACGAATATTATATTATATTGCGATTTCTCTTTAAATTTATATTCCACTGTTTTCATTTTTTTCTTCTTATATTTTACTTTCTTATAAATTAAGCATTCAATTTAATTACATTTTATTTATTTCTTTTTTTTAGTACTGAGTGAGGGAGAATTTGGCAGCAGTGGTGGCAACAGTACAACCAGTTGGAATAAAATCAAATTATGTGGTGCTGAATTTTGCGTATTCGGCAATGGGGCACACGAAAACTTGGAGAGACCACCAGAATCAGAGATTTACAAAATCTCATCGATTTACTTGACTTGCGTCATCGTCGCAGTAATCATCGTCGCACTTTTCGTCGATCCTTTATCAAGGTAAGTAAACATTTTATTGTTTTTTTTTTTTTTACAATTTTTCTCCAATCTTATCTCTTTATCATCATTTCGTTCATCATATATTTCTAATAAACAAATTTCTAATTATTATTCTATAAAATGTTGAAAAGACAAGTCGGTACATTTTTAAATTTTCGAACGATCTTATTCTACGATTTTCATTTTATTTTATTTATCATTATTTGAGTCATAAGTTTAAAAAAGAATTTACTACACAAAATAATCTTAAACTTTCATAAAACGTTGAAGACACAAATCATCATTTTATCATCGAGTTTCATCCAATCCTATTTATCATATTACCAGTCATATTATTTTTACGATTAAATTTATATATATATATATATAAAAAAAAAAAAAAAATCATTTCAATCCATACTCAAATTCTGAAACAAAAAAGTACTAATAATTTCGTTTAATTTGAATTTTGATAAAAACCCTACTAAAAAAAAAAAAAAAAAAATCAAACGAAAAGGAAGAATAATTTGTATATGTCGGACCATTTCTCGGAATTTCGTTTGTATAATTCGTCGTCCGCAAAATAGTAGCAGAAGATGATACGAAGCGTCGTTTTTTTCCAGAGGAATATTACGAAACCCGCCTTAATGAGCGAGTATCGCGAGATCCGTGGGTATCCCCCTTCCCAACCCCCTTCTCTCTCTCTCTTTTTATTTCTCTCTCTCTCGACGCGATATCGCCATAAACATTGCTCTGTTCATGATTGCAAAATAGCGTACATCCTGACAGGATACATAGATGCAAAGCCACCGACCACGTCGTTACGTAATACCACGATCGTAACGATCGCGATTTGTACTTATTAAAAATACTACGACGGCTAATCCAAATTACACTTCGTTTCTTAAATACAAAACTTAAGCGGTTGATTTATAACTGCACATCAAACTAATGTGTCTGAATTGATAGAACAATTAATTTCGTTCCTTTATGTTTTTTTATTGTTCATTTTTTTTTTTTTTTTTATGGACTATAATACGATAGAACAAAAATAATAATAAAAGATAATTTTCGAAAAGGATTAGTCGGCGCCATAGGGGGAAAAAAAATAAAAATAAAAATAAAAAATAAATAATAAAAAAATTGTTTTAAGAAGTGATTAATAGCAACGAATCATCGTCCGAACGAGGAAATGAAATAAAAAGTGTTTTATTGAAAATTATTGATTAAATTGACTTGTAAATCACTAATCATTGCTGCGGGTACAAATGTCGAATGATTCAGAATAAATGCTTTTTTTTATTATTATTATTATTATTATTATTATTATTATTATTATTATTATTATTATTATATTTTCTCCCTATATTATGATAAAAATATTGTAATAGTATAAACACCTGGTTTAAAAAAGATATAGGTATGTGTATTGTGAAATCGACTGAATTTTTGGGGTATTTTTTTTTTTTTATTTTATTTATTTTCTTTATAAAAATTGATACCTAAAATATGTGTTGGTCGTGGAGAAAAACAGGTAAAAATACCAACAGCGTCGTTTCACTTATGCCGGATGTATGCAATATTTAATGGCAGCCCGTTGATCAAATTATTATAGTCGAAGTAGGTTGGCTGGATCATTTGATGTTGCGAAGGCTTCATAGAAAATCTCATTTTCGCGTGTTAGTTAAACGAGAATCTAACAACGAGTACGAGCACGTGCAAATTTACTATACCAAACTACTTGCAAAATTTCTTACTCATATTAAATGACACGATTATTAAGATACAAAAAGATGTCGTTAACGAACACTATATTTTTCGTACGATACGAATATAATTGTTTTATCTTAATAACATTTTTTTATTTTAATCACTCCCTCTAATATCGATCATTTTATTTAAATTCATAAACAATTTCATTTGTTCGTTGGTATACGAATTTAGTTGTCTTTCTTTTTCAATTTGTTTTTTATAGAACACAAAACGAAAAAGTTAGTAAAATACGATCAATAATCACGAATCTATAAAAATAATAAATAAATCCATGATAATATATTTAAATGAATTATAATAAACGAACTAAATTCCAATTGAATAACAAATTCTTGATATCTTCATAATAAACGATACTACACCGAAGTATAATGATTAATAATTAATTCTATATTTATTTTATATAATTTGAATAATTTATATTTGCATAATACAATTAATTGGTATCAATGAAAAATTTCTACGTTGATTAAAATGGCGGCTATCTTTTGAACTGTAGTAAAAAGATTGAAAAAAGGGATCATCGAAAAATGGAAAAATATTCATAAATAAATGTCGTGTTTGATTCGCCATTCTTTTATGACACATATCGTTTTATTTGTACGACTTTAAAACCGGAAACGGATATGTATCCTAGGTTCAAGAGAAACAAGTCTCTTTTTCTTTGATATCATGCGGCCCTGGGATATTACGAATTATAATTGACTACCTCTAATGATTCTTAACCACTTCGTGCAAGAAGCGGAGGGGATACTTTGAACGATCGCATGAATGAAGCACCGTGCCACCGGACGGCATTGCTCGGATTGCGTAATCAAACAGGAATTACAAAATTTGCATTTTTTGATCGATGCACGTGTAACTAAATGTGTATCTCTTTATTTTCCAATGTTACATTAAACTATTATGTTTCTTTTTAACGTTACTACATTCAATCAATGCTTTTTTTTTTATGTAATACGTTTATTTAATGCTTTCGTTAAATACACTTGTCGTTTATTTCAAATTTACGATCGACCCTTAAAATTGAATTTAATTATTTTTCTCTCAGATTCTTTGGAAATTAATTTAATGATTTTTTTCTTTTTCTTAAATAGAATCCTCACACATTCATTTAAAATTAAATTTTAATTAATTCTCTGATTGATTCTTTGAAAATCGATTTATTTCTTTGCTTTTTTGTTTTCTTTTGTTCAAATGCAATACTTAAAGTTAAATTTAATTATTTCTCAGATCAATTCCTTGCAACTTTATTTAATCATTTTTTTTTTTTTCAAACGGTGCTCTTAGAATTAAATATAATCATTTCTCGGATTGATTTTTTACAAACACATTAGTAATCGATTTAATCCTTTCGCTTAATAGCGAGTAGATAATGATTATACTGCCACTGCAGTGACGGGTCAATTGAAACTCATTGTCAGAGTTTAATATCTGCATTTTTTTTTTGTTATATCATGGAAGTTTATTTATTGTTTTTAATATATTATTTCAAATTAAATTACAAATAATTGTTAACAAATATCTAAACGGATAAATGTACTCTTTGTCAATTATTATTACCATTCGGTGTAAGTTTATTGTTCGTAATAACTAATTATATTTTTATTTGAAATCAAATTAAATAAAATTCTGAAGAAAAATCTTTATGCAAAAATTTAACAATAAAATATAATCATTTATTGTTAATAAAACAATGTTAGATGTTTGATAACTTTTAGTCAACGAATATAATTAATAAGAGTAACGAAATGTATAAATGTACGTTAAATGGTTGACTCGTATCCCTTAAAAGTAGGCAACGCATTGAACAGACGCAACATCTGAGTGTACGCTTATATGAATCTTCTCATCATGCTCGTTATTTTTCCTATTTTTATTTTCAATTAAAAAAAAAAAGAATAAAAAACACACAAGAATAAAGAAAACAAAGTCTGTGATATCTCCAGATACTACGAGCGATATTACGTAAAGTTGTTAGAAAAAGAGAGAGAGAAAGAGAGAGACGAACGTTAGATCCCAACGTGTCGCGTCGACGATGCCGATATCTTTTTCACATCATGGTAGTTTCAAGGCTACGAGTCGTAACGGTTCGTTCAAGCCAAGTCTTTTCTGCTCGGATGGAGAACTTATGCTCCTTCAAAGATCCTACCATTCTTTATTAGACTATCATTACTTTTCTTTATCCAAGCAAAAACTCGTACTAGTCATCCATGTGCCGATGGTAATTACGACAGTGAATTTAAGTGAACATAATTTTTTTTATTTTTATTTTTACAAATTCATTTTATCATTTATATATTCTATTAAGATAATTTATATAATAGAATAAAAAATTATAAACCATGATTTATTTTATGAACTTTGTTTTTTAATCAACTGTCGTAATTATAGACACGTATGATCATATTTGGTTTCTCTTGCATTCTTTCGTGTGTCGGTAATCATGATAATGAATATAAAAGTGAACAAATTTGAATATAATAAATTGTAAAATCATTTTTAAAAAAATTGTCTAACTTAATCCATCATTATAATCATTTGCATGTATGCTAGTTCGTTCAGTTTAACATTTTACCGTGATTCTTATTATAAAACAATAACTTGAGTAGGAAATAAATAAAAATGATATTAATCAACGAGAATGCATGTTTCTCGGATCATACTTAATGCAACAGAAAATAAATAGCGATCGAAAGCCTTTATCCTTGTGAAAGGAGATAAAACAACACTTGATGACCTTGCAAGGCTGAGTAGCCGATCGCGTATGTGATACCGTGAGAGAAATAGTAACAGCAATAATTAACACCTTTCTATACCCATTTACCTTTTTTCTGAAATTATTTTCTTCTTATCCTGACTACATGTATCTTACGTATCCATGATATGTAAAAGCTTTTTAAAGGAAAAAAAAAAAAAAGAAAAGAAATAATACAATTTATGATTGTAGAAATTTCCCGTTATGCACAATCACACGATCGTGAACCGTAAAGCAGCAGCTACAGAAACAGCAGCAGTTTTTCCGATTGAGAGGAAGTCGTTTGTTTCTCGAGCGATGCTGATCAATGAGTCAGTGTTTCGTTGAATTATGTATCTAGATTGCTTGGGAATGCATCTTACGCTTGTAATGTCCATTAGCTGCTCTCTTTCTCTCTTACTCTGTCTGGGTCTTTTTCCATTACTATGCTTGATACCAAGTAATGTGTAATAGTATAATAAAATTTTCATTAACATGCATGAACGCATTGCAAAAAAAAAAAAAAAACACGTAATTACGCGGATAATTCGAATTAACCAGAAATTCATTTTCTTCTTTTAACCCCAACACATCTACAAATTTCTCAGAAAAGTAATCAAGAAAATGAACGTAGGAAGAAAAAAAAAATAAAAGAACAAAAGCAAAAGATGCAACCAAGAGAGTTTGATTAGAATAAAAGAAAATTACGTAATAATAAGAACGGTTAGATGATAGGAATTGATGTTAATCTCATCGGGTTGTGCGTGCATGTATGCGTGTATGTGTGTGTGTGTTTGTGGGTTTTTTTTGAAAAGCCTAGGCGAGAACCGAGACCTCGAGATACCGCATTCGTACAACAAGCTCTTGTCCACCTCGAAAGTATCCGTAGCTTCGGCTGGTCCAAGAAAGTCAAACGGCAGAACGTGTTCTCTGGAATGCCGTCTGGGTTGGAACATTTGCCAAGAGAGGAGAACGTACGCTGTGCTGTTGTTGGGAGAACGCGTTAAGCCGTTTAATAGCGCCAACCTGAGATTTATCTTGCAAATTCGCTGTCGTAGTCTCTCCTCGGGACCTGGAGAATCGTTGGATGAACTACTCCAAGTTACCAACACGTTCATACTCAAGTATTGTAAGTTAGTTTTAGAAACTTTGTTTCTGGATTCTAATCATCGTCATCAACATCTTCGACTGAGTTGTTGGAATTCGTGTAACACTTGGACCACGATAAGAATTTCTTCTTGTATCGAATACCTTTGCATATTTTCAACAATCACCTGTTCTCATTTCTTTGACATATTTAATTCCTGTTTATAATATACGCATAAACAACAACAACAAACAGCAATAACAACAACAACAACGACAACAAAATTGGAAAATGGGAAAAGAAGTTTACAAAAAATATGTAAACAAATAGTAGCGTCCAACATCCGTTCATAAACGTAGTCGTCATTACAGTGCTTTTTAGTGGACGTAAACGACGTCATTAAATTTCTCGCGAGACCTCGAACTGTCGTTGATCGTAAACTCCCAATCGAGATAGCGAGATTAGAGTCTTGTTTTCGTGTCTTTCTTTTTTTTTTTTTTTTTTTTTTTTCTTTACGTCTTTCAATCAAACCATACATACACACATAGAAATACTATAATAAATGTCTCATGGTAAATTGAATTTTTTATGTGCAGATACGGGGAAAAGCAAAGACGTGCCGATAGTCAAGAACTCAGTGGTATTCAATTACTTTCGGCGACCGCTTATCAACTAAAGAAACCTTATCAACAGTTACTTATACCCATCACGGTATGGATCGGCATGGAGCAGGCCTTCATCGGTGCCGATTTTACTCAGGTAATATTTTTTTTTATTAGATAATAATTATACGTTAATAATATTGTTTTGACTGGAAAATACTGGCTAATTTACAAATATATATATATATATATATATAAACAAATTTTTTAAAATAATTTTCCTAACAAATTAATGATATTAATATTAGTTTATCCCGGAAATTACATGGCAATTCATAAATGCATACATTAGATTTCTATATTTAATAGACAAACAACATTTTCACAAAATTGGCAAACACTTTCCAGCCGATTGAACAGACGTTTGTACATTTAATTTGTTGTGTGTGTTTATTTTTTTTTTTTTTTAAATACCGATCTCGAGAAAATTTATATAATATACTGAAAATAATCATCGGTAAGAACTTTCTGGGAAAACCGATACTTACAATTAGTTAGTTCCAATCAGTGTACGTTCAGTTTTCGCTAACGTCGTACAGACAAGTCCAACGAAGTTGCGAGTAACCTACTTCTGAAGAAACTCGAAGGCTGAGCTGTAATGGAAGCTTCTCGTCGGTCGTTGAGCCGTATGACCGGTCGGTTGGTCGGTCGTTTGGTCGGTTTGTCTCTCCTCTCTCTCTCTCCCTC
Source organism: Polistes dominula (assembly GCF_001465965.1). The sequence goes on along the minus strand of NW_015148990.1, from coordinate 337,479 downwards.
TACCTCTCCTTCTCCCTCTCTTTCTTCTTCTCCTACTCTTTTTCTCTTTCTTTTACTTACTTTTTACACTCTTCTCGCTGGCGCCAGAGATTATTTTTGCCGATCCGCTCAAACGATGTCGAAGAATCATCATTGGGCTATTTTATCCTTATTCTTAACCATTTCTCCTTCTTCTTCTTCGTGTCTTCCTTTCTTTTTACTTTTCTTTATCCCCCTTCCCCCATTTCATTACCATAATCTTTCTCCTCTTTTAACCTCTCAATCGTTCATGGTATGTGTATACGTGTATGGTTGCGAGTCAATACCACTGATATAAGTGAGAACTTTTATAAGAAGCGATCATCTTTTTCTACAAGAGTTATGGCATAGCAACCGTTGGCAAGGACGTTCGTTCGGAAAAGAAGACTCGGTCGACGTCCGACGATTTATATTTTTCGATACAATCCTTTCCGAGAATACATAATTCGTTAATTTCTTTTTAATATTATAAGAAATAATATAATCATTGGAAACGATACTTTTTTTTGTTCTTTTTTTTCTTTTTCTAAAAGATTTCTTCATTCGATTTCCTTGAATACTTATGACGAGTTTAGTCCCGTGTTATATGAATGTGTTGTTATGCGAAAGTTTTCACCTCGTGAGAATTTCACCTACTAGAAATAAACCTTACGTAAAAAGTATCGAGACACAATCGTGCAAATAATTTTAATCCGATCGCAAAATATTGGATTGAAATTTGTATTAAATAAAAATTATCATAGATATGTCCTGTCGATTTACAAATATATAAAAAAAAAACAGATGTGTGCAGATCACACACGGTAGAAGTGAAACTTTCAAAAAAAACCAAGCTTCGAGACGTGAATATATCGAAATAATTGAATTGTAATACAGTGCCATCTATTGAAAGAACCTTACAGAACCTAGATAACCTCTAAATAAAAATCTTTAAATTAGTAATAAAAAATAATAAAAAAAAAAATCGCGATAAAAATTGTGCTATGTGCTAAGTTGAAAAAAAAATCACGTGAAATAAAATAAATTTTATTAAGATAAGTTGAGTAGTTTCGAAATTATTAGTGGACAAACATATTGTGACATTGAATTTTTATCTATAGAATTTTATTAATTAATTAATTATTTTTGTTTCATCGATTTCACGTTCTTCCGTTTCACGATTTTCAAATCACCCTGATTCTAAAGAAATTTTCACTTCAATATATAAAAGTTTGATCTTGAAATTGTATTGACAAAATATCGGTACCAACATTCCAAGCAATCCGGTAATATGTAAGGAAATATAAATCGTTATTTTAACAGTTTTTCCAGTGTATATTTTTGTTCCAAAAAGAATAATAAAAAAGAAGAAGAAGAAGAAGAAGAAAAAAAAAAAGGAAACGAGTTGATTTATTTATAAGTAACGTAGATTTTACTTTAAAGGGAAACGAGAAACTCTGGTCGATACGTTGTTTAAAACTCGTTGCACGACGACGACAACGACGACAACGACGACGACGACTTCTTCGAGCTTCGAAGGCAAACTGGAAATGATAAAGAAAAAGAAAAGATAAAGAAGAAAAATAATCGTTGATTTTCTAGCCCTTCGAGGCTCCTCTTGACGTCATTGCACTTTCCATTCTAGTTTTAAAACCAAAGTTGTAGAAAATGTATCCGCGAAGTAAGCAAGGCGAAGGTCATCGGTCCTTGCGTTGGTAAGGATTCATCACGGCCAACCACTACCTTTTTCTAACTCCGTGTCATTTTCTTGCAAATCAACTTTTTCTTCATCTCTTTAGATACTTACAAACGCAACTAATGTGAATATATTTTAGTCATAAATGCATAAAAGTTACAATACATTTTATACATACAATATATACAATTCATATTGATTCATAAATGCATATGTTCAATTTTTATTACAACTTTTCATAAAATCGGCAACAAATATTTGGACAATATATATATTTACATGAATATAATAATATTATATTATTATTAATATTATATTAATATCTAAATAATAAATATATATATATATATATATATATATATATATATATATATAATAATATATTATATAATATAATTCATGAACTAATCGGTGAGTTACAAAATAATAAGTATTTTGAAAACATTCCTAATCAAAAAATAAATCTTTTTGTTAAAAATTAAATAACAACGTTCCAATAATAAATATAATAATATTTGTATAATATCCATTAAATTAAAGTTCTCAATAAAATCATAATAGTATTTGATTCTTCGTATGATTCTAAGGTATAATATAAGAGTTACAAATACGATAGAACTTTTTTTATTCTTCGTCTTGTTCGAATGAAAAAGGTACTCGGCCGCGTTAGGTTGGCGCGAAAAGTGCAACGACTGGTGCTATCGAAGAAACGAACGAACTTTTACGAACGAACGAACTCGTCTTAAAACTGGTCCGACGAGAGAGGAGTGCATTCGCCGATGAGGCCAGGTAATTGGGCAATTAAATGGCGAAAGAGAAATAAAGAGAGAAAGAGAGAAAGAAAGAGAGAGAGACGTTGACTCTTATCTCTTTTCCTCTTTTTCCTTTCCTCTCTCTTCTCCTCTCGTCACTCTTTCTCTCTATCAGACGTGTGCGCTTATGCACTGACTCCATTGAGTCAGCTGGCTCGATATAAATAGCTTGCGATCTTATTCTCGCGATACCGCTTCCAAACCTGAAATGTTATGTACCTGTATCTCTTCTTCACCTGCAACATCAGCATGCACGCACACGTGCATCTCCATTTAACCAGGCTCGATCTCGTGAACGCTTCAGGCTATACAGGATGATTCAGATATTAACGTTCATTCGTTCGTTCTCTTGAAAATGCATCTAACTAATAAAAAAATGTACATTTATTTATTTTTTTTTTTTTTTTTGAATCGACGTTTGCTTCATCCTTCGACGATAACGAGTATTTATATATTAATTTCTTTTGTTTTGTTCTATTGTATTATATTATTTGAAGTGATGTAGTATGAGCGAGAATCGTTGAAATATCATCTTATTGAATAAACAAAGTTAGTATATTTCTTGAGAAAAGAGCAATATCGATTGATCAGATATCGTCCTAAGTGCGAAGGCTCGTTCTTGAATACTCGATAATTCGAGTTCCTCGACCGAGGATGGAATTTAAATTTTATCGAAAGGATTTTCCCGATATATACGTCAAATAACAAGCTCGGCTCGTTAAACCTTACCCACCTATCGTGTTTATTTACTGCATACTCGCGTAATAATATATATCCATATATATATTTATGTACAGGACATATCTAAGTATAGATAATACTTATATATATATAAATAAGTACACAGTTACATTCATTGGTCTTAGAAATTATCCAGGAATTATTAGTGGAATAAATGTGAACAAAGTTGTAAATTAGTAATCTGTCCATGAAAATTCTTTGTCTAATAAACATTATAATGTAGCAATATCCAATATAATATAAAACATATTCGAACATCTTAGTATACTTTGATGAAATTCTTTAATTGGTATAGCGCGTTAAAAGAAACCGATTCCATTCGTGTTATTCTTCACTGTGCAAAGCTATAATACGTCATTTCAATGTCATTTTTCTACCACTTGTAGAAGTATCGTCCTTTCCATTCCAACGAATCCAGGGTCATGTAAGTCTTTGATTTCAAAATACCGGTTCGTGCATCGAGTACCTACGTCACGATTCGATCAGAGTCTGTCTTGTTTACAACTCTCCAACCATAAGCACACCCGATGTCGAACTGATTGGAACGATCATTATCTTTTTCCTTTGCCAATTTATTTCTAAATAATAACAAGTGACACGGTGAAAAGTCTCAAATGTTTTTATTTTTTTGAATAAATAATTGCATTTTTAATTTGTATTGTTAGAACTACGCGAATAACATTGGCAAACACAAAACTCATATATGCAGTTGTTGTAACATTGAATTGAATTTTTTTTTTTTACAAATTATTATTATTAATTAGTAATTTAGATGAACCATGGAAAAGGAAACACTGGTCCTTAAAGTTTGTTAAAAAGGAAAAATTTTAACAAATAATCTTTTTTTTATTGAGGATCATAGAAAATTTATAATATCGAGTTGCTTGAAAAATTTGGACCAATTTATAAATAGGAATACATACGATATATATTTTAATTTTTATAAAAATAATTTATATAATTAAATGATTGTATTTAAATTAAATAAATTTATAATTATAAATTTGTAATTTAAAAATAAAGAAACAAATAATAAAAAATGTATGTATAGTCGAGGAAATGTATAAATACTTTTATAAGTAATGCAATAGTTTGCATTTGGAATGCAAATAATATTGGTATAAGTAAATTTAATAATAAATAATATATTTAATAATAATAAATTTAATTTAAAATAACAATTTTTCAATAATTAATTCCAATAAAAATTTAATTGTAAATAACAATTAGTAATTATTTTTCTATGATGTGAATAAACACTATCTCTCTTGAGTTGTTCACTTAAAAAAATTAAATTTCAATTCCATTAGTAAATTTTATTGATCATTAATAGTGAAATCACTAAAGAGAAATAAAAAATCTTGAATTTTTTGTTTGCTTTCAGGCATACATCTCTTGCGTTCTGGGCGTTCACAAAGTGGGATACGTGATGATATGTTTTGGAGTGGTAAACGCAGGTTGTTCCTTGTTATTCGGTTCTCTCATGAAATTCGTAGGAAGACAGCCATTGATGGCACTTGGTGCCATCGTTCACGCCTGTCTAATAGTTGTGTTGCTTCTTTGGAAACCACGCCCGGATAACCCTTACATTTTTTATTCGGTTTCCGGTCTTTGGGGAGTCGGAGATGCTGTCTGGCAAACGCAAGTTAACGGTTAGTATTATTTAATAATTTATGATAAATATAACAGATCGGAATACAAATTGCTAATAATGATCGTTTTAGAATCTTAAATAATTTTCAAAATTCCTCCTTTTTTTTTCTTCAATCAATGACGAACGAATAATCGATATCGTAAAACTGAATTTTCCTTATTTCGTCCTATGTTCATTTTTATTTAATCTTCTCTGTGATAAACGTAAAAAAAGAAAACAATTTTAAATTTGCCTACGAAGAGATGAACACGTGTTCACGGACGTGATGTTTGCTTCCTTACAAAATGTTTTTTTTTTTTTTAACGATGTTATTTTTCAATTTTTTTTTTGTATCATCAATAGATAGACAAATAAACGTTTTTGCTCATGAATATCCTGAAATTTTTAGTCATTATGAATATGGAAAGGGTTATGATGAAAACACAGCTCCGGGTCCAACACTCGTCACTTTTTTTTCGCCGAATCGGACAGTTAAAGACGAAGGTGATTGGATTAAAACCTGTATATAACGTGTCAAGTTTTTGTGAGATATATCATTACGTCATAGGGTATAATAGCTTAGAATAACGGTTCTAATGAATTACATTAGTCTTACAATTAGAATAATCTATCAAAAGAATTCCAATATGTTTTCTTTTCTTTTTCTTTTTCTTTTTCTTTTTCCTATACCTCAATCATTTTTATCAATAAAAGCCTCATATAAATTAATAGCACATTAATACTCGTGATTTGTACGATTTTATGATATTTACATTGAACACAATACTTAACAAATTGAGAACTCGTTTGTCCAAAAAATAATCTCTTAAGTTGGTCAATAAGTATGTGAAATGTTGTCCAATAATTAATAAATAAATATTAAAAATTGCACACACTTATTAAAAAATTTAATTCTATTTCAAAAAACAAAAAAATAACATTCTAGATAATTGGATTTTTTTTCTTAATCTATCAAAATACACCGAAAGTATACAATTAACCTAACCTAATGCATATTATTGAAATAAAAAAAAAATATAATTAATAGTTAACGAGTTTCTTGTAAACCAATGAAGAGATACACTTGCCAAAACTCAAAATTTGTATACATTAAGTTTCCAAAATTTTACATAATAATAATAATAATAATAATAATAATAATAAAAACCCATAAATAATGATTTGTTCACAGGTCTGTACGGTACTCTCTTCAGGCGCAACAAGGAGGCCGCGTTTTCGAATTATAGGCTATGGGAAAGCGCAGGATTCGTGATCGCATACGCTTATAGTACGCATTTATGCGCCCGCATGAAGCTTTACGTACTATTGACCGTTTTGATGATTGGAACGATGGGATACATAATCGTCGAACTTTTGCACAGGCGTAAGCAAAGAAGGTTGAAGGCTATTGCCGAGGATCCAAAAGCTGCGCAAGCGGAAGCCAATCAACCGGAAGAGACAGACGACGAGAAGGACGATCTAGATGACGACATAATCATCACGCATCTTTGAACAATCGACAGATCGATTCGCTGAGCTTCGATGACGCGAAGGAAAAGGAAAAAAAAGGTGTGGTGGGGGAGGAGAGGGGCGGCAGGTTTTTTAGCCTTTTATCGCGTTCTCAACGGGGCTGAGAGGGGACAATAGATTATTTCGAACAATTTAGTGGACGATCTCGAGTGATTTCGAGTAAACCACATTTCTCCTTCTTTCCTTTCTTCCTATTCTCCTTTGTTTTTATTTTCTTCATTTTAAATTAAATTTAATCTTCTTTCCTCTTCCTCTTCCTCTTCTTCTTCTTCTTTTTCTTCTTATCTCAATTTTAAATACCAATCCTTTCTCCTCATCTTTTTGCGATGAAATCCGAGAAACGAAGTGAAAAGGTATACGCATGAAAAAAAAAAAGAAAGAAAAATAATAAAAAGAAAAAAGAAACGTAAATCATTAGACACGTAAAGATGGTCTTTCGCGATGAAACGGAAGTACCAATCTTCGTGAGCTACTCTTGGTTGTTCGCGTTTAAATAGAGTTCGGGATAGGAACGATGCCGTCCATTTATCTTTCCCATTGAATCACTTTGTTGTCTGTTAATCGATAAGGTAAAGATGCACTCTATTTTTTTTTTTTTTTAACAAATCTAAACTAAATCTAGTTAATCGAATTTTTCTCTAAAATAATTTCTTCGATGGTAGATGAATGAAAGAAATCCAAGAATATTGATCGCTGCGAAAGAAAGTAAAAAGTTAATAAAATATTCTCCGAATTTGTAATCATTTGAAAATAATAATCGAACATCATAAAAATTTATTGAAAACAGAAAAAAAGAAACTTTTGTGATGACCTAATATATAAACATAGGCGTGTCTACTCATTTGTTTCGGTAATTAAGACAATGAACTTGAGTCGAAAAAATAGTAATAATGAATTTTACGATTTATTCAATATATTACTAATATTTATAAAATAAATCGTAAAATAAATCATTCGCATATTTGTTTTTTTTTTCTGACTAATATAAGTCCGACTATCATAATTACTGGTCATATTTAGATACCATTGGCAAGATAAAAATGGTCTTTAGCGAAGATGAGTAGTATTTTCTAGATAAATAGGAACGTTCGTTCTGCCAGTTTTTCATTAAAAAAAAAAAAAAAATAAATAAATAAATAAATAAAAAAGAAGGAAAATCCCGTAGAGGAAACTTGCGACAATCCTGTCTTATGGCGACGATAATTCCCTATATAGACTACTACCGTCGTACCTATTTATAGGTATCGCTAACTACTTATCCGTCCGATGTGCGGAGAACCGACGCCGGTCCGGTCCAGTCCGGTCCGGTCAACATACGCCGGTCTCCAAACGAATATCTTCTTCATCCTTCTCTTTCTTCTTCTTCTTTGCTCCTCTTTCCAAACGGCTGATGGATACTCAGCCTCGTCTAAACCCGTTCCATCCGAGTATAGTCAAAGAAAGAAAGAAAAAGATAAAGAGAGAGAGAGAGAGAGAAAATATGCAATTTTCTTACCGACGATCGTCAGAGTTTAAATTCCGCGAGTCTCTTCCAACTAAAGGGGAGACTCCTCTTCTCTTCGGTGCATCCTTCTAAAGGGATATCTTAGGTCTTTTTTTTAAACGTCTGGCGCGAGACAAGGATTATTTTTAGAGTCCGGTTGTGTACACCGACGACTGCACAGGAGGAGTCACGCTATCGTTCGTTCCTTCATTCCTTCCTTCGTTCCTTCTTTCCTTCTTTCCTTCGATCGTTCGTTCGTTCGTTATTCAACGATGGAAGGCAATCGTTTATCTTCATCCGTATCCGATCGCCATAATTTCTCTCGTCTCGGAGGTCAGGAACCTTTCTGAGTATATTCCAAGGTAGGAAAATGTTCTCAAAGTACAACCTCATCCCATTCATCTCGTTAGCATCCTATCGTCATTCTTAGGAGCGCTCTTCTCTTCCTCCATCTTGTCATAAAACAAATCAATCTCCAATGTTTTCATTCGAAACAATTCTTTCGTAAAAACTTCAATGCTTTTTGCTGATGTTTTACACGAATCTCTTCAGTATTTGAATATTAGATTTATTGTTATTTCCCAATTACATATCTTTGACATTATTTCTTGTATTTATTACATGCTACTTGCGAGATCAACATTTTCTCGAAGAAGAAAAATAAAAAAAAATAAAAAAAACAATTAATCAGAGTGTCGAGATCGACCTTGTGTTTCATCGGTAAGAAAATCAAACGTCGTGTTTCTACGAACAATTTCTTCATACCCTTTCCAAATTCCTCTCGTGCTTCGTAGTGAAAGATTAAGAAATAAAAATATTACAGTAAATTATTTTATTCTTCGTGAGAAATATAATGAATTACTATTTCGAAAGATAAACTTAAGGAAAGGGAAAATTATTGTTTATATATAAATATCTTGGATAATATAAATGAAATTGAGAGAGAAATATTTTTCACGTTTTTCTCGTCTTTAAGCTTGGAAATGGATAGATGACCGCTACCACTGATAATCTATCAAGAAAAATTATCTATGTTACTTTTGTTCTTTCCTTCTATCTTGTTTCATCTATTCTTTACCTTCTTTTTTAATTTTTTTGATACTTACATTAGTCATTTAAGAAACTGGACCACAAAAACCGTAGTTGTTAGGAAACTGAAGTTTGCTCGATATATAAGAAACAAAAATAAAGAAAATAAAGAAGCCTGTAGATAAATATAATAATATTATTAAGGATAATAATTGTAATAGGGTTCCAATGATAAATATACGACGAAGTTAATAAGACAGCGGATAAAAATAAGCCTTTGTATACTTGCCGACGATTACTGATCAAATTAACGATCACGTACATCGTATTAAAAATGGTGTAGCACGTTTATTAAACTGGATAAAATGGAAGCCAGATCTGCTATTGAAAGAAAGCCTCGTTTCTTTGTGTTTAATAATATTTTTAACAATCTTTATCATATTTTTTGTAAGTTTCAAACAAGAATGTTATGAACCAATGATGAATATTATTCATTGACGAATACTATATATATATATATATATATATATATATATATATTTAATATATATTATAGTTACAATAAATCACAGAAGTATTCGTGCCCACCCTCAGAGATGGATCATTAACTTTGAGAGTCCTGGACTAACATTGTTTGGAGATCTATCTAATTAACCAAAGTTTGGATTAGTTATGGCGACTCATTCGCCATTTTGTCGACAATTGTTTTAATTATTTTTTTACCGCGAAGGGGGCCCTTTGATTGTATGAAATTCTGGGCTGCAACCCATTAGGATCAATTTGATATAAATGAAATTTACTTGTAATGGAAAGTTACAATATTGATATCAATTTTACAATCGAATAATCTTAAAATATGTATTTGTGTATAAAAACGTTGAAATATTGTATTACAAGCAAATAATAATTGTGATTATAATTAACAGCGGGTGTACGAATACTTCAGTGATTCGTTGTACATCGAATTTAAATATTTTATGAATTAGAGAATAAATAAAAAATATTTAAAAACTTGAACGATGATGTATATAATTCGTACATCGAACGTTCAAAAGACATTACAATTACATGAGTAATTTGTTCGACGAGCTACTATCACGTAGTTATAAAAAAAAAAATATAAAAATTGATTAAATAACGATGACATCCGCGATGTGATGACATTGTATAAATCAATTGTGTTGTTAATAAATTGCCTACAAACAAGATACTTTTAAATTTGATGTAATTGATATCTTATCAATTATTATAAATGTACATCATATATATATATATATATATTTTTTTTTTTTTAATATCAGGATGGATAAAACGATTTGAAAATTTCATTATCAATCATATTGATCGAATCTCAAAAGTTTTTTTTTTTTTAGTATATTCTTTTTTTATATTATCAAACTTTGTCTTACGTTATTTATAATCGTGAAAAGCGTCATAATTTTGCTTATAATTTGTCAAAGTTACGAGGCTTTCGCGATGCAATTTAAATCTGGTAAATTTCCTTATTCTTATAATTAGAACGAGATAAAAGATTAAATATCACTGATAAAATATTTTAATTATTAATAATTGTTTGCTTTAACGCAAGATTTTGGTTCGCTTATTATTAACGCGACCAATTTTTTGTACAGAGAATATACATATATATATATATATATACATATAAACACATATATACATATATACATATAAAAGCAGACATGTGCGCGTGACTACTACTACTATTATTATTATTATTATTATTATTATTATTATTATTATTATTAATTACTATTATATTAGTATTAATATTAAACGTATTATGAATATTTTTCTTTATCACTGACAATGATTGTAGTTTTAAAATTTGAACGGCGTGCTGTTTGATTGTCATCGTAAATATTATTAACACGTTATTTCATATTATATTATATATATTATGTTATTTTTTTTTTTTATTATAATTAGTAATATTATTATTATTATTATTTTGTCATTGTCATCCTCATATTTCATAATTATCATTATCGTCCCTGTTACGATTCATCATCACTTATTCATGAAGTACCATAGCAATAACAATTAAAATCAATATAGATTATCGAAATCATATATTTTATTATGAGATTTCAATATTTTCCTTTCAAATATACATTGAATGAAATTGTAGAAAAATAAAATTTACATTTAAAATTATAATCTTCCTAGTTTTTTTATTTCGATCGATTTAATCCAAATTTGACATATGAAATGTGTATTGCGTACAATTGAAAAAATAGTTTTATGATATATCCTATTTTTCATACAATAATTTAAAATTTATTTCCTTTAAATGCAATAATAAAATTAACGTTGAATTTTCTTAATATAGTTTTGACGAATTTAAAAGAGATGAAAAAGCAATAAAAATCTTTCTCTGTTTGAAAAAAAAATTGGAAAAAGAATTTTGTGCGAATCCGATGATAATTCCGTTACAAATGCAATAATTTTTTTTTTTTTTTTTTTAATTAATAACAATGATTGTAAATAAAATTTAATTCGTAGTTAAAATAATAATGATTTTTGTAAATGTATTAACATAAAGAATGGCGTATTAAGCTATATTAACAATAAGTATAATACTGCTCTAGTATCTAAAATATTCTTTAGCAAACCATAAGACGAATATTGTAATTAACCCTATAACTGCACTATTTATCTATAATTTTTAAACGCTGGACACGTTATGTCTTTTGTAGAGAAACATAATCTAAATCTAATTATTTATTCTCTCTCTCTCTCTTTCTCTCTCTCTCATTCTCTCTTACTAAATATTATTCATATAAAGAGACTATAAAAAATATATTTATCATGCATCGAACAAATAATATATTTTCAACCTCTTGCACTATAACAACGTGTGAGGAGTTAATATAATATAAATTTATATACATATATATAATACAATATAAAATAATATATATATATTAATACCATATAATATATATATTATATATTATATTATATTATTATATATATAATTATTTTCATATTAGTTATATATATATATATATATATATATAGTTATTATATACATTATATATTATATTATTATTATATATATAATTATTTTCATATTAGTTATATATATATATATATATATAGTTATTATATATATTGTATATGTATATATAACTAATATGAAAAAAAAAAAGACGTGGAACGCACTAATTTGGAATGAGCCTCATTTTTTTAGCACTAATACAATAACGCATTTATATTTTGATGCTACTTATATGCATTATATACATAAATATAGTAAATCATACTCTCTAAATGGAAACTACAAAGAAAAATGAATATAAATGCATCATGTTCTTAAAAGCCTTATAAATTTTTATGTAACGAAAGACTCTCCATTCAAAAATAGTATATCATATTCTAATAAATATTTACATTATGAATGAGAGTACTTTCAAGAGATAATACAAAAGCCAGATAACACGCATCACTTTTGTTATCACTAACTATAAGTTATTTATACAGGGTGTCCTATATAAAAATTACAGGACACCTATTATACCACAGATATAAGGTTTTTACACTAAATTCGATTAATACTACCTCATTATTTAAAGTTGAAAAAAACTTGGTCAAATTCTAACTACTCTTAGATGCATACACAATATTCTATCCAACTATATGTATATATATATATGTATATTTTGATTGTTTTTTTATAAGTCTCGTTGATGTAATTCTCAACTAGCATTCGATATATCAATATCAATAGTTTCCTCTTTGAGTAACGCTCTTTTATCTTCCTTCGTATTTCCTTGCTTTTTACCACCACCTTTACGTTTACCTCTATTCAATACACCATTTTCATCGTCCATCATACGAAGAATTTGCGTTTGATCAGAACTTTCGATCGGTGCTATGGAAATGTCCCGTACCGCACGAAATTTACCGCAATTGTTTAAGTGTTCGTTCTCCAATCGAAAGAAATTCCAAATAAAACGCCTACAAAGTTATACACATACATTGATGGATTATTAATATATTAAAATATACAAATAATATAAAATCATACCTAAATACTTCAAGAGGTGCAACAATAGATGTTATCATGTCGTTGGAAATATATTTGCACTGTACTAAAATGAAACTTGCAACCCATATGAATCTTAATATAAAATCTTCTATTATCGCAAAATAATAAAATCCCTGAAATGGATTTTTACAATTTATTATGACAACAGTAATTAACAATATTAATAAATTATATTATTGCAATGCTTACCGCTGCAGAATAGACAACTTCTTCTCTTAAAAATTTATTTTCACCGGCGTTACTATCCAAAAGTCCCCAATCCATTTTTAAATCCCAAGTGTAAGAATATACTGAATTAACTATGCAACTTGTTACCCACGACCATAACCATGGATTTTCCCATTGATTAAAATATTCATCTAATATAAACACAATCAATTTATTTATTTGATATTATTATATTTGATTAATTTCATATAAATAAATGTTTATACAAATCAACCATTTTAACTCACCTCGATGATAATTATACAAAGTATTAGTTATAACAACTAGAAAGGTAGTAGAATATTTTCCAGCATTTGCTAAATGTGGAAATGCTTCTTTAGAATCACGATATCTTCGTAAACATTGAGCAAAACGAAACCAAGCTGGTAAACAATTAACAATAGGTCTGATGATCAAAGATCCTGATGTACATTGTTTTGTGTTTCCTACATCGAACCAATTACCATTCGTAATGTAAAAACATGTTAAAAATTGAAAATCCAATAAAGCAGTAGTTAAACTATTTAATTGATCGGCCAACCAGAAATCTGCGAAATTAACATACGCGAATGGAGACACCAAAACACGACCCTACAATAAAATAAATCGATTAGAATTATCTGTTGTAGAATAATCTAATATTTCATTGAGATTATTTGTAACAATCACTTACAATGATTTTCAGTAACCAAAAGCGTGCTTCGTGATGGAAGATTCTTAATGGATTGAGAAAAAATATCAACATAAGACAAACAAGAGCTAAGGGATTTACGTAAGGTGGAATACTGAGACTAGCACTATAAAGGAAACTTAATAGACTTAATGCCCATACTACTCCGAGGACTGCCGACAATTCCATAAGATGTTGTTCGGATAGATGATTTCGTGGATCTAATTCAAATATTAATACATGATTTACTCCAGAAGATCTCCAACCATAAACGTTAACGCCAATTAGAAATAAAAATTCAATGATAAGCATTGGTCCTCTGTACAAACGAAAGGCTATTTTTAAATTTTCTCCACTTTCATGAAATACTCCTGTAAAGAGTAAAAAAAAATAATGTATCCTAATTATGGTTCACATTATTAGAATAAATAGAGAATTTAAATGTATATATATGATACCTGAGAGAATAACAGTAATAAACAAAATTATAAAACTTCCAGAAAATAATCCCACTTTGAAAGTAGTCCATGGGCTCTGATGTTCTCCAAGAGGTGGTACACGAAGTCTTTTCATAGCACGTTGTCTATCTCCACCTTCAAGATCATTCGTTACAGTTGCCTCTGTTTCTTGTATAAGCTTGTCTATATCTTTCGAAGTATAGAAATGAGCTATTTCTACGCATTCTACTCTCCATTTTGATCCACTCTCCACAGACAATAACTGCAAACAACAATAATATTATAAAGCATATTAATATTTTTTTTAATTGATACAAATAGTATTTGGATTATTACTTGGATGTATAGTTGGAAACGTGAAGGAACATAAGGTGATGGTTGTTTCTTGACTTTTTCTTATCTTAATAAATATTTTTGATATGTTTAGGAAGCTTTTATAGCGAATATTAGAAATCTATTACTATATTACTCCATTAAATACCTTGTCGTGTTTTTTAAGAATTTTACGAAAGCCAGTATAATTAAGATTTTGATAGTTTTGCAAAAGTATGAGAGAAAGATAAAACTCTGAAAATGCAAGTTTCAATTCTCGTAATTTTCTCGTCGGTAGATGCAATCTGGAATTAGATTTTCCTTTATTTTTTCCAGTGCCCTGCTGTAATTCTAAGGCTGTTTTTAATTCGTTTAGTAATGCAGCGTATTTACGTGTAGCTTCCGCTAACTTTTCTATAAAAAATAATCATTTACATCAATAAAGAAATTGTTATTATTGCTTATACATTTTTTTCTTACAAAATATCTACTTACCAGAATAGAAAGTATTGATCTTTTTTAATTCACGATCACAAAATGTGAAAAATACTTCATCAAAGGAAGCAAAGTGCCTTTGTATCACTTCTGGTTCTACACTTTCTGAAGAAGGTGCTTCCTCCACTGCTGTATAAAGCATCGCTTTCATTTCCTATAATAATAAAATTTATTTAACATTCATCATAAACTATAAATAACAAATAAAATAATTTAACAAGTAAATTATTTACCTCATAACTTATGTACTGTTTACGCCACTCAGGAGTAATATGAGCGGATAGATGTTCAGCGAACTTCATTTTTGTTTTTGTGGTTATATATTATAATATGAATATCTGAAATTAAATAAATTTTTGGTATATAATTTAAATAACAACCATAATAAGATAAAGAAACATTTTATTACAATTTTCTTATAATCTTGCACTTTTCAAAAAATAACACTTTTATAAATAAACTACTTTAACATTACTTTAAACCATTAATTTTGAAAATCCACAAATAAAAATAAAGAAATAGTTTAAAACGCTAAAAACAATTAAATTTTAAACAAATAATAATTAATGTAAAAATTTACTAAATCTTTCACTGATAATTTAAATTTTAATAATACAGTAATATTAGCGCGTTTATACATAAACATGAAAATACTAAATATTGATATATACTTTAACGAAGTTCTACTGTATGACTCTGCTCGTGTTCGCCTAACTGCAGATTAAACTGAAAGCAAGGTTATAAATGATATTTATAACGATCCAATTGGCTTTGTCGGCAACACTGATTAAACATTTTATCTTTTCTGTTCATTCTGTTACAATATTTGTCATTCTTAAGATAAAGTGATATTAGATTGGACATTGGAATAAAAACCGAATTAATGAAGATTTAAAGAAAGAAATTAACTAAGAAAATTTGTAATACACTATTTAAAAATTAAGATTTGTAATAATTCTTTTCTTAAATTTTCAATTATTATTAAAAATGTGAGTAAAACATGAAAATAATTTGATGCGTTGTTTACTCTATATATTTTGTTATAAAATAATCAAAAGTTGATCATAGTTGTAACTAAAAAGTAATTTTAAACAATGATAAGAAGATATAAAAAAAATAATATATAAATTTTGACTATTACATTCACTTTTTAAATTATAAATCGAATTGTCAGTAGGTATTTAAATACTTACGATTAGTAGATTTAATTTTTCGCGGTTCTACTATTCTCGCAGTTGATTGGCTTATTACTTTTGACTTTATTAATAATATAAAGTATTAATTTTTTTTCGTTTCACGTGTTACATCTGTATTTATTATAGATAACGTACACTTGTTTGCATTGCTTTAACGTCTAATATTATTATTAAAGTATGAAAAGCATATTTTGAAATAATGTATTTTTCCTTTATTTTAAAATAGATCAATAATATTGTTACCAACAATATTATAAAATATCTCCCAATGAAGATTTGACATGAACCAATGATGAGTTATAGGAACTATTAAACTATGAAGTTAAAGTTTTAAATGATAATGATTCAAGATCAGAAACTTATATATTATTTCTATTGCAGTTAAATTAGGTCCAATTAAAATGATGTTAATATCACAAAGTTATCTTAAGTTATGTTTACCAAATTTATTGATCATATTTCATTCATCATTACTATAATAAAAAGATTTTTATAGAATACTATCTAAGAGTTCTGTTACTCATTACATATGTAAATTGTATTTACTATTACTACTTTAGCTAAACAATGAAATTATAATGACTGGTCTTTATTTGTTAACTCAAACAATAAGTTCCTTGGAAAAACTTGTTTTTACAGATCAAAATTTATTTTTTGTTTTCTGAAACTTTTTCAAATATATTCTACCTTTAATCTTAGACCCTGAGTAACGAGTATCTTCTCTGTCCGTTTTTTATCATGTGTATTAAATATCTTCTTTTGAAATTTGTACGCTGTATTTTGCTCTAATTGTCCTAAACTGTTGGAATTGTCGTCACCACTTAATATGCTATCTATTGTTCACGAATGAAATTACATTATTATTTCTGTGACGGATCGGTAATCTCTGTTTTACCGACGGAGTAAAGAAGAGGGCGCGCGACTATAGTTGTGTGGCGTCTCGCACCAGCGCAGTGCTGACATCTCTCGGCCAACAGCGCGCAGCTATAGCAGCGCGCGCAGGAAAAGTGCTGACACCTCTCGGCCGCCAGCACTAACATACGCAAGCACCTCATGACGCGGTTCCGCAGGGGCATCTGATTGGCCTGACCACGCCTTTGGTTGGTCAGAGCAGAAGAGTGACCACTGCGACTGTTGCNTCACTTCTGCTTCATCAGTCGAACCGTCCGGTCGCACTTCTCTCATCGCGCTCACTGTGTAAAAAGTATCTCCTGTGTGCAAACATTATCTTCTGTACGTGACCACGTGGCACACCACGCCGACAAATAAATATCGTCCCACGGGATCAAAAATATAATCGGGAATTTCTTTCCTCCACACGGAGTCTCCTAGGCCCATTCCTTTCTCCGCGGCCGTTCCTCGCGTCGGTGTGAACGCGCCTTAACGCGCCTAGTAACCTAGGGAAAGAATATCCCAAAGTTGAATGTCTAGTTGAATGGAAAAGAAACCACAAAATTTCTGGAGTGACAGTTAAAAAGTAATTGTTAAAAGTCTCGCTATTAAGTTAATACATTTGTTAGTAAAATTAAATATATGTCGCTTGTATAAACGAAATTAAATTAAATAGGTGAATATTCTTACTTAATTATCGAACGTGGTGGAAATAATTCTTATCATTCTTACGATATCGTTGTATTCTTTTTCATATTTTAATTGAAAACATTTAATAAATAACACTATATAATTCATATATCTATGTAACATATTGGTTATCACGTACAAACAATAAGATATAAATAGAAAGTTTCTATTGTTAGTGATATATGTAAATATTTGTGTATTTTATTTTTGTACACTCGTATCACTGTCTTATCTATTGTTCCTAACATTAGACTTTGAAATATTTGTTCTCTTTTTTTTTTTTTTTGAAAACCACTTACAATTAGTACAAACCTAATTTAAAAATAAAAGTAAAATTATATGTTATTTTATTATATATTTGAAAATATTGTTCAATGTGAAAAAATTATATTTTTCTTTTTATTATATTTCCAATCGTTTTCTTTTTTATAAAGTAATATTTTACATTTATGATTATTATCATTAAACAAATAATTGTTACAGTTGTATATGCATACATGTTATTGTATTTTCGTATTTGTTTTTCTATAATAATTATTTTCTTTGTGTTTTCTAGAAAAATGCGATTATTATCATCATTGCTGTTAATAGCAGTTTTTTTAAATATTACTGAAGCACTGCGGAATTTTATAAGAGGCAGAAGTAAAGATGGAAATTTAGGTACACTGCTATTAAGCAAAGAATATGAAAAACTTCCTAACGAACAATGGTTTACCCAAATGCTTGATCACTTTAATCCAACCGATGCACGTATTTGGGAGCAGGTATAAATATAGATTTTAAATAATTCTAAAGGCTATGGGGTGTTACTTTTTTAACAATATATTTTTTTAATAAGCTATTGAACTCAAACGGTTATTTCATCATTCCTTTTCTAGAGATATTTTCAAAATTCCGAATATTATAAGCCTGGTGGTCCTATGTTCCTTTTAATTGGTGGCGAAGGAACAGCAACTGCAAAGTGGATGGTGGAAGGACAATGGATCGAATATGCTAAACAATTTGGAGCTATGTGCTTTCAACTTGAACATCGCTTTTATGGAAAAAGTCATCCTACTGCGTTAGTTAACATTCTATAATCTGTAATCTTAATATCATAGAATTTAATATATATCATTTTATTATTAATAATTTTCAGAGATATGAGCGTGAAGAACTTGGTTTATTTAAGTTCAGAACAAGCGCTTGCAGATATAGCATACTTTATAGAAAGTATGAATGATATTTATAATGTAACTAAGAATACAAAATGGATTGTTTTTGGAGGTTCTTATCCTGGATCATTAGCTGCATGGATGCGAGTTAAATATCCTCATCTTGTACATGCAGCTGTTTCAAGCAGCGGTCCTCTTCTTGCAAAAATTGATTTTCAACGTTAGTATGATATCAATTATCCAATAGATATAACGTTGACTTATGTATATAATTTTCTAGATTGTTTAGTATTTTATATATTTTACATATTGGGTTGGTCAATAAAGTATATGCACATATAATATTAAAATATTTAGTAAAAAATATTAAATATAAAATGTTAAAACTATTTATTGACCAACTAAATTTTGATAGATCCATTAGTATTTATATTACAAATATTACAATCATTATTATATTTAGATTATGAAAATATATTTTACAGAGTACTACGTTATCGTCGAAAATGCTCTTAAAGAATATTCTCAATCATGCGTGGATGTGATTGCAGCTGCTAACAAACAATTTCATATAATGTTACGTCATCCGATAGGTCAACAAGGTCTTGTTAAAAAATTCAAGTGAGTATGAATTTATTAATTGCAAATAGTATTTCAAGATATTTATTTTTAACTTGTTTCTTTTTTTTTTTGCAGCCTGTGTGATCCGATAGATCCTGGATATACAAAACGCGTAGATATTTCAAATTTATACGAAACTATAGCAAGTAATTTTGCGGGTATTGTTCAATACAATAAAGATAATCGTAATAATTCAAGAATGGCTAATTTGACCGTTGACGATACATGTAAAATTCTTATGAACCAAACGATAGGTGCACCCATCGATAGACTAGCACTTATAAATAATTTGATATTAAATGCTAGCAAAGAAAAATGTTTGGATTTTAGATACGAAAATATGCTTCACGAGTTAAAGAATGTAACGTGGAATTCTGAAGCAGGGGAAGGAGGTAATTTAACAAAAATTATTCTCTTTACTATCGTGTAAAACTATAATTCAATATTTTTAGGTCGGCAATGGGTTTATCAAACGTGTACGGAATTTGGATTTTTCCAAACATCTACCGCACGTCCAAATTTATTTAGCGACACGTTTCCGGTCGAATTTTTCATCCAACAGTGCATCGATATTTTTGGCCCCAGGTTTTTATATTAAAATAATCCGTTAAAATATATAATATAATAATTATTATTATTATTATTTATTACATTCTTGTCATATTCTTTTTCAGATATAATTTAAATTTACTTAATAATGCAGTAAAACGAACCAATACTCTGTATGGAGCATTACAGTTAAAAGTAAACAATGTAGTATTCGTACATGGATCTGTTGATCCGTGGCATGCGCTAGGTATTACAACATCATTAGGTCCTGAGGCTACTGCTATCTTTATCAATGGTATGTATACACTTACTCGATTTTATATCAAATATTTTCGCAAATATTTTAAATGACATTAATTGAAGGTACCGCGCATTGCGCCAACATGTATCCACCCTCGGAACATGATACGGCTGAGTTAAAAGCAACCAGAGCACGAGTCGGAGAATTAATTAATAAATGGTTACAAAGCTAAGTGTACTTTAATTGTAATTTTTTTAAATGAAATTATAGGGAGTAAGTCTGAACAATATATTTTCAAATAAAATCATGCAATCTTTCATTTTTGTATCCGTTTGTTACGAAATACAATATTGTATTTTGTTGTTGTTGAAATATTATTTACTAGAAATATCTTTTTTTTTTTTATGATTTACATATGTCATTGATTAATAAAATGTTGATGGAATAGAATCTCAAAGATGATGCATAAATATATATGTGTTTATTTAATGTAATCGATACAATACAGTAACTAACAACTAATGGTATAAGATTATTTTCACGAAATATATATCATATTTAGGTAAATTAAAAGTAATTTGCCCAAAATGGCACTATAATAATTTACTCGTCATTACTTGGCAAAATAAATACATATGTATACAAAATAATTATATGAATATATCTTATCTCAGTCAACATTAGTTATAACGATAGTTACCGTTTATATTAAATTAACGCGAAGATAAATTTGTTATCTATTATGTATTCTGAAACGTATCGTCATTAAAAAAGTCACTTTGTGAGGTGTTTGTGTTCTGTACAAACTGTATTCTATCTACCCAATTTACATATCAAAGTAGCTTCCGTCACTAAACGAACGTATTATTCCGAAATGGATAACATCGGCCTTCCCTTATTTATTTTTGTCCTTTTTGTAAGTAATTAGTAATTTCAAGGCGAGGCCAAGGTACCCATGACAGATTTCAATTCTTATCGGAAAAACTCGACAAAACCTATTCGAGATAATATTATTATACGAAGATGTATAATAAAAAAAAAGAAAGAGAGAGAGAGAGAGAGAAAGTCTAGAAGAAAGTTTAAAAGAAAGTTAAAGGTACACTTTGCTATAGATAAATATATATATGCCAAGATTTGATCGTAATAAATATATATATATATATGTATATATTACTTTCTTTTCTTTCTTTTTTGGCATTCTGCTACAAAAAATCTTCTGATCTTCCACGAAGATCAAGATGAACATAATTCTTATTTTTTTTTTTTATAGTAATCGCATATTAAAATACTTCTACATATATGTATGTACAGTATGACGTATAACAAATCGATTAACTATAAATTATTCATAAGATAACAGAGCGATAATATCAAATCCTTCATAGCAAAGGTCTCACGTATATCTATCAAAATAATAAACAATTCTATATGCGTACGCACGTTTTTCTTGTTAAGAGCGAATGTGCCAATGAATTTCTTTGATTGAAATTAAAATTGGAAATATATAATCACCCGTGAAATGTTCAATATCTATGATGAGATTGTGACTGTCTCCATTCGGGTGTTGAATTATTGTGATGATGATGGTGGTGGTGGTGATGACGTTTCTTATCGGAAACACTAGCATGCTTGCTGGATGGATAAGCTGCGACATCGCTGACAACTAATTCCGAACCATCACGTTCGGTATTGTTGCCGCGAAAATTTTCCCGATAACCTGGTTCATCCAGGGTCTCCTTGCGCTGTAACGCAGGATGGTTCATCTTGTGTCCAGTGGTTTCGTGTAGATTCTCCCATGCTTGCCTGTAATACCGATTTAATCCACCTCGACTTTCGGATGAACTGCTATCAAAACTAGCAACGGTATTACAATCTGGTGATGCTCGGTGGCGATAATGTTTACTGCTTCTACCACGGTTCCTGTATAAACAGGGATAAGACGATTGTAAAATAAAGATATTGTTCCTAACAATCATAATGTTATCAAAATTATTCTATAAAGCGTTTAGTTAGAGGATTATTATTTTTCAAGTGATTCAATAAACAACCAACGAAATGTAAACGATGCAATGAACAGAAGAATAAGAATAATGTTATGATGAAAGATAGTTAGGCCGACTTTGCCATAAAATATAATCAACGAATAATTATATGTATATTTCCATAAGGAAACAATTATTATCAACAATCATTGGCAATTAATCAACCTCAAGCGAAAAGTAAAATTTAGGATTAATTTTTGTTCAATCGTGCATGAAGAAGATCAAAGCAAACATTTTATTTTATTCACATGCATCGATGTGAAGCATTGCACAGTGATTATTATTATTAATCTTGGAAAAAAATAAAGGAAAAGTTAATATATAATCAGGATAAGGGTGCATAAATGGTCACTCGCGGAGGAGGAACGCGTGCAAAAAAAAAATCGCGTGTAATAATACGAAGCTTCCTTTCTTGTAAAAAACAAAAAGAAGAAAAAAGGACACCGCTAGGCTGCCGGTGAAACGAGCTACCACTATACGTAGTGCGCAGTAGAAACTTTGCTCGTTTACCTTGACTATCACTTGCGAGATTGACGTACAGTGGTGTTGTGATGGTGGTACGTGTTGATGGTTGATGTGGTGGGGCGGTGGTTGCGGTTGGAGGGGTGGGGAAGAAGTAAACTTTATCCTGCTGCTTTATTTTTATTCGTATAAGTTTCTCTTTCCTTTTTCCTGTTTTTTTTTTTTTTTATTTTATTTTTCTCTCTTTTTCTTAGTCGTAATTGTTGTTGCTGTTGTCTTTGATTTTTTGTTTTTTCCTTTTTTTTCGTTTTTTTTTTTATTGTTTGTTGGATATTGCTTTTTCGTGGTTGTACTCATTTAGAATTCAAATAGAGGGGTTTGAGAAGTAACCGGCACGGTGTGCTGCCGAGATGGTGAAGGAGTAAGGATGATCGCTACCACGGCGTGCCATGAGGTCGCGGCGCCCCAGGTGCTGGTCGGGGAAGGGCAGCGCCAGTAGCGTATACCAACGCGAGGGCATTCCTGCCTCGCCCCTTCCAAGGCCACTGCTACCGCCACCCCTTAACGCTCCAACCCCACCGAGCCCCCTGCGGCGCCTTCCTCTTACGCTTCCACTGCCGCTAATTACCGCCAAACCACGCAAACATTTCAACTCTTGAATGAATCTCAACTGTTTCTATCTACCTAAGCGCGCTTCATTTTTATTTTTTTCAATTCTACTCTTTTTATTCGAACTTACTCACGTCCAAGTTACAAGTAAAAGCCTCTTTCTAATCTCACAATCAAAGGCGAGTTAACTATGACAATTTACTAATAATGGGGAAAACCAAGTTGACAAGATACCAATTTTTTTTTAATTCTACACAATTGTAGGAGTCCATCAAGACCCATACACTCTGTGCAAGTAGTAAAATGTGAAACTTCTTCTTTCGTTTTCTTGGAAACGGTTGAATATTGGATCCTACCACTTGCACAGTGTACAATAGAGACAGTATACAATTAAAAACAATCGGTATCCTGTTAACTTTATTCTTGTAAGTTCGAAAATGGAAAATTGTAAATGACTTAAATTATGTGATTTTATTTGGAGATTATTTTCTTAACTCTTTTAACATCAAATTATTGATGAAAGATCAGATCAGAGATCAATTGTCTACCGCTAGTCACTTCTACTTTTCGTAGAAATAATTTACGATTTTTACTATCATTGTGTGATTTTTAGGAAAAGGAACCAGCGTCGGAAAGGAATTCGTTAATAGATGAAACAAGAAGAGTACGCGACATTTCTACGCGAAATCGCGATTCTTTGTCAAAAAGATTTAATTCGATGGTAATGGTTAATGAATTGGTTTTTAAAGGAATAACGTTTTCGCGTTTAATTTAAGATTAAAAAGAGGAGAAATAGATAGAAAAGTAAAGAAATCGAAATACAGGGTGTAACAAAAATACGTGATCATTTTAAAATGAGATCCTTATTTGTAGATTAGTTACGTCAACGTGGAAATATATTTAATTTCTAATTTACTTAGTGTATTCTAAAATTATATTTGCATACTCTGCATACAAAATGTTCATCTTATTATCTGAATACTAAATATATTGGAATAATAAGTAGACCATACTAAAAATAACATCACACTCGAATGTTTTATAATTCATAAATAAAGAATTGTTCTTTTATAAATATGAGATATGCATTCCAGTAACTTTGTTACACCTTGTATATTGTACAGGCGATACAGTAGGCAGAAGTAGGTAAAGAGCGGATATTTTATGTATAAAAGAGTGTTAATCATGTAATCGTAGCAGAATAAGACATAGACTGCTTGTTTGTGATATTTGTATGTTCGTCTAGTTAGATATTACAATAACTTATCCTTACCTGCGTATCAATATGACTACTGTTGTGATGACTGCAGCAAGAAAGACGAAACCGCCGAAGACTCCGAGTGCAATGACTGCACCAAGATTTAATTTTGCTTGATGAGCACTAGCCGGTTGATTAGATGTGTCCACTTGTAAAGGTCCCGAAGGTTCGGGTACACCTGTGCCAATACCGGCTTGCACATGATCAGCACCACTACCAGCAATCTCGTTGTCTTGTGGATGATCCTTGCTATGATCATTTAGAATCGATGATGGAGAAGAAACAGCACTTTGTATGTTAACGTTTGACTTTTTCGGTTCGGTTTCTTTAACAGTCGCCATGTGTTCACCAGTAATCGGTGATTTTGGTGGAACTATTGTTGATTTTATCGTTGATTTCATCGTAGTAGTCGTAGTTGCTTTCGTTGGTACATTTGTTACTGATGTAGTCGTTCTAATCCTCGTTGTAACGAATGGTCGTGGTCTGCTACTCGTTGCTGGTCGTGAAGTCACTCGAGGAGGCAACGTTACTGTAGTCGAATGAGGTTCTTCTATACAAACATAAATGGACAATACGAATAGTTAAAATGTGTTATAAGATATTCAATGAATAAAACACTAAAATAATTATAAATAATTGAAATTACCTATGCAAGATGGTGCAGCGTGATCATAAAGTCCGGTTTGTAAGCAGAGAATCTGCCGTGAACCGATCAATCTATAACCTTTTTCGCATGTATAAGTGACAATACTACCAACGAGAAGACTCCTGTTAACGTTCGTTTTGCCTGCTATTTCAGTTTCGTCGATTTCATCGATTTTAACGAAACTGTGAGAAATCATTGTGGGTGGATCGCAATGTATGGGCTCGCAACGCGGTGGTGGTCCGTTCCATCTTTCATCAATGTCGCACGTTAACCTTGCACGACCTATAAAATGAAAAAAAAATAATAGATTAATTTTACGTGAGATCGTATAATCATAATAATTACTGTCATCATCGATTACCTGTCATTTCGTATCCCTCGTCACAAGAATAGAGTACTTGGCTCAGATAAGTTACAGTGTTGTTAATCAACGTGTAACCACCGTGCTTTATATTCGCGGGATAACCGCACTCGATATCTAAAAAAAACGACAGCGAAGTTAGTTTATAACTCATTAAAATCAGCGAGGAGATAAACAGCAACTTTTGAATCCTTACTTTTACAAACCGGTGGAAATTCGTTATAGAAGCCCGTATCAAGACAGGTACGAGTCGAAGGTCCAATTAGTAGACTTCCAGAGTTGCAAGTATATTCTACAGAAGCACCAACTTCGTATTGAGTAGCAGCATTTCT
Organism: Polistes dominula; assembly: GCF_001465965.1. The sequence goes on along the minus strand of NW_015148990.1, from coordinate 311,292 downwards.
ACTTACTACAGCTGCCACGGTCATGGTTGAGTTTGGTGGTTGTTCGGGTCTACCGCAAGATCGTGGTTCTACGAATTGAGCATATTTTTATTAGAAATGTATCATTAAAATGGTAAAAAAATATGAAATATGAAAGATAACGCTTACGGTGTTGACAGATAAAATTGAGTCGAGCATTGCAAGGTGTATCGGACCAGAGCCAACCCCTGCTACCGTCGTATCGAGCACAATCTTCTTCTGTACCTTGTGGAAGACTCCAGAAAGATACGGAAACTTCTTCTCCGCTACCTGTCCATCTCCAAACGGTCCGATCATGTTCATCCCTCACCGCACCCATCCAGTATTGACTGGTAGTGTCACTCCTTCTTAAAAAATAAATAATATCAATATAGTTGATTAGATAACAAAGAATTGACTATTAAATGTTTAGATGGATATACAGTACCTGTGTCGTCTCCACAATTCCCAGGAAATGAATCCTTGAAGTGCAGGATTACTTTCATCGACTAAAGTGCCACCCCGGTTACGACAGAAGGTTAAAGCATCTGCGAAGATCATCGGTTGCCGATTATAAAATATGTAACATTTTCCATTATAAGTGGCTGTTGATCCTGGTGGTTGGTCTCTGAATTGTGGACACCTTTCGATAGGCAATGCCTGTGCATAGGAATATCAAAACACAAGATAACAAATTTAATTAATTTTAAGGATAAGTAATATGAGTGATGCGTTGATCGCAACTACACACCTGATCCGTATAAACGAAAGCTTCGCACAAGGATAGCTGCACCGGAATTGGCGCTTGGGTGGAAGCCTCTAAATGCACCGAAACAAATGCACCAGGCATTGGTGGATTGCAAGGAAGGAAAAGAGGTTGACCCTCTTCCAGTGGGCCAGTGAAACGGTTGCAAATTGGATTAGTTCCTAAATCCGGCCGATTGTTACCGACGCGAACGACGATCGTACCAGGAATACCAGTTCCTATTAATTTAAAGAAAAAAAAACGAATTTCTTCATTTTCTTTTCGCTCCGTTAAAATTCCTCTTTTGTTTTTGTTTAAATATACTAAACGTAATTAACTGAAAAGCGAATTGATGAAGAAATGAAAAAAAAAAAGGCAACATCATTTCAACCTAAATAACGTCTCAGCCGCAACAATGAATTACAGCGTAGATTGTTATTACAATATTACATACTCTTCTCTCTGAGACATTTCGTTTCTCTTCGACAGAAGAAATAAAAAGGGGCAAAAGAAAATAAAAGAAACGATATACGCATCTAATACGTAGAACTTTCATAAATCGGTAAACTCGTTGAATTTCACTGTTTGAAAGTACGAAAAGGAAACGCGATATCAAAACGAAGCCGATGTCCGGCTTCTCGTCATTTTCTTCTTCCTTTTCTCTTAAACTTGAGAGAAACTCCTGTCGATTTGTCGTCACGGATCGTCTCGTCCTCTTCGCTAAATTATTACTTTATGGACAATAAAATGATCTTGTCCTGGTTTTCTCAATTGCGTTCACTTTTCTTTTCCTTTTTCGGCGATCATGCGTATTCAATCGTGTTTGCATAAATTTCAATTAGTATTTGATATACGTTATCGATAATATATGTTTCGTTCCGCTTGTAATCGTTTCCTCTTTTTTTTTTTTATAAATAAAATTAAAAATAGAACAAACTTTATAAACTATTTTATTTAATTATCTATCTGAATAAATTCAACAAACGAAACACATAAACATTATAGTTGCACACATCACATATATTATCTGCATTGTATAGGATCGTTAAGACCTATGATCGTCACGGCTGTTGCTCAATGTGAAAGTTCTCATCTTTTCTTTCCGCGAAGAACAATTATAAGGTAGGTTATTGTGAAGTGCGATTGATTTAATTGCAAATAAGTACGGCATGTAGACGACTCGGAAGGCATAACGTGGAAATCATCCTAGGATACCTATCTCAACGAAGTTCCCTGGGCCGTGTCCAAGAGGTTGCTAGAAGGCTGCATACATCATGGATTTTGCCACACATGGCCAACTTTTCCTTAGAGATCATTTCATCCGATATTTATCCAGGTGTATTCACGTCAAATCAATTTTACACATCAGAAACTGACGATTATTGTTCCCGTAATAATCCATCTCTAAACTAACTAACTGATTGAATAATTTTAACGAATTCTAGGAATAATGATCGATCAAACGTAAATATTAAATTGTTAGAAATAAAAAAAAAAGAAGAAGTGGGATTAATACAGCGTTAGTGAATTCATCGTACAATTTCACGGATGGTTCGAGACGATGCTTGAACGATAATTCTGCTCTCTTTCGGTTTACCTCGATTAGACGCTTTGATTATCTTTGGTCAGTGGAAAGAAAGCGCGTTCTCAAAGATTGACAGAAAATCAACATAGTGAAAGAATCGATTTGAGGTCGAGGAAACTCATGCATCGAAGCACCCAATCAAATATAGATATCTCAGTAAATGAATAAGACTCCTACTTGTGCTAGTTTACTGATAATTAGCTGATTAAAGAAAGTCATTTATTAACAACATCCGTCGAATTAATCGCAGATTTGATCAATGGAAATTAAAATGGAATACTTGACTTACCACAGCAAGGTTTTCCAAAATCCAATCGGACCAGTTGTACCATGTACGGTTCCAGAAGATTCACATACCACCATGGTTTGTGTTCGGGTCTTGTTAAGGTACAAGTTTGTGCTGTGTAAATTTGTGCGCTGCTTCCGTCAACAGCACGTTGCGGAATTCCGCCTTCCAAACTGCTGGATTGCATCGGTGCTTTTCCTCCGGCAACGTTCAATACTAAAAACGCAAAGAGAAAATAATCAAAACTTAATTAAGATTGAACGATAAGTCTATACCATATTTCTATATGAATAAAAAGGCAGAAATTAACATGAATTTATTGGCTAATCTAACATTATTTTAGACACATATTCATCTTCAATAGAAGAACTTGATCATTTCATTAATCCTTCCGTTAACTTCTTAATTAAAATTATTTTCAATCATTCGTTATAAGTTAAATGCAATTTGACGAGAGATTACGTGACATGGCATGATTGAAACTTTAATGTTAATCGTTCGATCGCGATCGTTGAATCGCAATGGATGAGAAAAAGGCCGCCAAGACTCATTGCCATACTCCTTGTATATACAAGTATGTAATAAGTACATGATGAAAGAAGGTCGCGAGTATGGCCGCGATTTATGTACATACGTGAATGGGCGAATAGGTACTTTGGTACTCAATGTATGTGTACAGTGTATGTGTTTTTATCAATACATATAAATCTAGTTGAAGTACGCAGATAGATGAACAGTCGCGGCCTCGAAAAAGAAAAGAAAAATTAATAAGGAGAAAAAGAAAAAAAGGGTAATAATAAGAAGAATAAGAATAAGAAGTTTTGTTCAGTAAGTGCTGGCAAGTGCATTCGCGAAGAAGTCGTTGGCCTTGCGGTAGTTTTACTGTACCGTAATGTGAGAATTTTACCGGCGCTAACTCGCAATGCTGACGCTACTTTTGCTTCTGCTGTTGAAATTGCTGCTGTTATCGTGTCGATATTGATTATATTAATGAGGCTAATTAATTTACTTTTATATATAGCAATAAAGGAAGAAATAAATTAGACACCTATATTTAAGATCCTATATTCTAAATTTATACGAGGATAAGAAAAATTGTTCTTTTTTTTTTTCTTTAATTTTATCATCTCGAAGATATATAATTCTGATATGTAATTTATATGATTAAATATTCTAAACTTGGATGGCGTGATCAGGAATAATTTTCCAATGAAATATGTATGATCTAAAATATCCTAAATTCGTATGAGGAATAAAAATAAAACTATTTTATTTTTTTAGCATCTGAATAATATTCAATTGTGGTGTCTAATTTAATAAATGGATTTATATTTCAATCCTTTCGATCAGATTATTCGAATAATCGATGTACGATACGATTAATCATTTTGCATCATTATAATATTATATTTCTCGGAAACAAGTTTAAACGACAACTTACCAACATTCCAATAGATGACTGTATTTACAACACTAATAAGTTAATAATTGATGCGTTCTCGACCTAAACCTACATATTGAATTACTCATCGACATTCAGCTGTACGGTTGTACACGTATGCAACTACATAGCACGTTCCCACAAACTCGATACATTCGCGTACCTCATAATTTACAGTTATTTCTCGCGAGTAAACGTGAGTAAGAAAAATTTTGCAGAGATTATATTGTCGGTTCCATAATAACTCTAATAACGGAAGTCTTCCGACATATTAGGTTTTAGGATTATCTGTATTCTATTATACGTAGAATTAATAAAACGGAATATTGTGTAGTCATAATAGAAAAAAAAAAAAATAAATCAATGAGAATATCAGAAACGTATAAATTATGTGCATCCTTTCGAAAGTAGTTTAATTTTCAAATACAAATACTAGCAAATGATGCGTAATCTCTTGTCACGTTACTTTCACAATTTTCCGTATATGGTTAAGCTCTATTACAGAAATTAAACGATAACAAGAAAGTAGTAGAAAGAATCTACGTGAAAGTGTTAAACTCGGGCATGAAATTTTCGAGCTTCGTCGAAGCGTAAATGAAAAAGAAATAAATTTTGTTTTATTTTCTAATGATTCTCGAGTCGAGAGTGTCTTTGATTTTTCCTGATCGGATAAAGTGTAAGTGTTATGTTGTAAAATCGATGAAAATAATAAGATAAGTGAAAGTATTCTTCCGTTTTCATGCCAAAACGTTATGTCAAAGATAGGAATCGTAGACGATCGTAAAGATGAATTCGAACGATCTAGGAAGTTGTGCCTTCGAGCGATGCGCTTAGAAAGAATAAAACCGTAGTAGACGTGTAAACGGAGGTCGAAAAGAAAGTTCCACGTTTCGCGATATTCTCACAAGAGCCGAGAGAAAAGGAGGAAGTAGTGCGTCGAGCTTTCTTGCCGAGGGAGTCGATTTCGAATACTCGACCATCTGGATTCTGATTTTTTTTTTATTGTTTTTTTGTTTTATATTTTTTTTTTGTTATCGATACAAAATAAAATTATATCTTAACACGTTGATAGAAATTGATTTTTTCAATTAGATCAAAACGGATTATGAGTGACTTAAATGCCTCAAATATCAACACCATAGAACAATATTGTATTTATTTAATTGGACTATACAATAAACTGAACAATTGCATTATTCATCAAAAACAATTTTAATTAAACATTATTTATCGTAATACCAAAATGATATATACCGTATTGTATTATTCTATTGTGAAATGATAATCAACGTGTTAAATACACCCTTTAATTATTTATACCAACAAGTATATATGCATTTAAGAAAAATAGAGCGAGAAAGGGGTAGGAAGAAAAAAATCAAGTCTGCCCAAGGACAACGGATAGCGGCTGCTTCACATTAGGAATGCGCACGAGGAAGGAAGGTTGGGAAGGCCGCGCACGAGCAACAGGTTCAGAGTTAACGGTGCAATGCCCCCACTGTCTTCGGTATTTCTTGGCTATCTATCGACGAGCGCCTCGGTCAAGGACATTCGGAATTGGGTCGATCAACTAACCGAAACTTCCTGTCTTCTGATAATTAGACAGGTATATATATGTTATATTCGCGTATGACACATTTTTCCTTTACGCACGATCGATAGAATTATATCTGATTGAATAGAAATGTGTATAAAAAAAAATATAAATTTGAAAAAAGACTTACCACAAAATGGAACACCTTCCGGTGTCCAAGTCCCGTCTGCTTGACATTGTCTTCTCGCTGGGCCAAGTAATTCAAAACCCCGTTCGCATGAATAAGTAGCTACAGTTCCTTCCGGGAATTCTGTTTCTTTGAGAAGAGCATCCTCTTCGTCTATAACATCGTCAATGCCGCTAAAAGTGAAACGTACACTGCTGTGAGCTGGTGCACCAGGATAACCGCATCCAGTGCTAATGCTACCTGCAATTCAATACGCATATCTAAGTATTAAGATACATTTATTACGTTTCAAACGCTTCATATTTACGATAAACTTTATATACACATACAGGAATCAGAATCAGAAATCGATAAGATACACTGGTAGTATCTCAAGTGTCGTAATATTTTCCCATCGGAAACTATAAACAATGTATTTAATGTTTCGACATGCAAACTTATTTTTAACGTTGTTGAATTCCAGTTGAAAAAATTAATCAATATGTAACTGAGAATAGCAGTAAAAATAATATTCAAGAAAATTAAACAATGTTTGGTACATTTTCAAAGTATACAATCACAAAAGAAAACTGTTTATATTAATCTGTCAATAAAAAAAAAAATAAAGACAGTATTCTGAACATCATACTCTACTACAAAAACTTTCTTGTCATAAAAATACTTGAAACAATTTCAAACAACGTGCTAAAATTTTTGAAGACATTTTTTACGAAACTAATTCCCTTAGAATCACGTGATTGCATTAAACAACGGTAATCGTTGTACCCATGAAATACATAGTTACGTAGACACGCTACATGTATGGATTTACAAAAGAGAATTGCTTGAAAGGCGTAAAATGTGTTTAAATGGCTATGCAATGTACGGGACGTTGCTTCATCAAGCATCGAAGTCTACGTTTTTAACTTGATGACTTCGATGCCCGGTGAGGCTCGTCACCGTGGCTTTAACGCAAACAACTTATTTATATGCTTACAAACTACTTAAATACTTATGTACGTGCATTATAAAGCATTTTGCTGTTGTGAAGATGCAACAAACATTTTAATGTTTTCTCTTTTCTTCCCCGGAGTTCTAGCTTCCATTATGTAATACGGTTTGAAATCGTCATTTACGTAGGAATCTTGTCCGCAATATCGTAGACTGTGTAATCTTATTTCATTCTTGTTCGTTAGACGAGTGATCATTCTTTCATGATTTGTTAACAAATTTATATATATATATATATATATATATATGTTATTTTTTCTTTTTAATAAAGGGTGTAACCAGAGGAAAGAAAAAAAAGATACGAAACTTCCGGTAATAGCTCAACCTACGCAACGATTCGCCGGGCTAACTCAAGGATTTCGTCGAAGATTCAAAACGAGCGGAAATCGCTTTGAGTTCTTGCAGCGGAAACGATAATGCAAGCGATTCGCATCCTGTGGAAAATCGCGCAATCGTCTTTAAATTTTAACTTTTGAAGAATTAATCACAGTGACGCGTTCTATTACCGCGTGCCAAACAAAATGTTAACATTGATTTAAACCTAAGCGATTTATTTGCGAAATTTAACTTTTATCTAAAAGCATACTTTATTCCAATGTTTATTTCCAAATTACGCGTATATATATTTAGTATAATAAATAGGGTTTTAATTTCTAATTGAATATTCAGGTAGAATGAAAATAACGCGTCAAATTTAGGTGAGATTGATCGTAAGCATGATATGTGAGGAAGGTGTAAAGGATCGATTGCTTGACAAGGTCATAGGATGAAACCGCGAACGAGATGAATGTCGAGATTACCACGACTCGTGTCGGGCGGACAGGTGACATTCCTGTGGTACGATACAATAAAACGGTTTCATCTTTAAATCATCGTAAACACTTATGATAAATAACTCAGCATTGATCTCACGTTGATTTGTGGTACTCAAAACATAACGGTTTAAATCTATACGATTAACATATTTATAATGAATATACTTTTTCTATCGACTATGTTGCTAAACTATACAACAAGAAGATATGAAAAGAATGTGGATTGTAATGTTTTGTCGAAGTAACAAACACATACAAACTTTTTTACATTTACGCCTACGTTTGTTGCCAAAATGGCAAGGCTGCATAAGCCACGGTCAGGTACTCGCAGTTACAACCAACATAAACGTGATCAGAGTAAATAAACTTATGTGGGCCAGTAGAGTGGACATAACGAGCTACGATCGCGTGGAAAGGGTAAAAGTTATTCTGGTGTAAATATCAGGTCACCGCTATTTTTTACCGTTACATTCAGCAAGGATTATCATACAATACGATATCTTAATATGTTATAGTTTTTGCGATTGCGCGACGATATGATCATCTTTACTTACTTAGTTCGCTAATGTTCTAAGAGAGAGTAACGTAACGAAACGAAACGAAACGATTGTAAGTATGAGAAAGAGAGCGTTTAACAAGCAGCTAAAACGTGTATTCAATTGTTTGGAATAATAATCGCGTTTAAGTAATTGTCAGAACTAATCATACACAATCATGAACGTAAGCATGTTGTATTGTTCGTTAAGTATTTGTCACACAATAAGTGCCACTTTATTTAAACGCAGTAAACTATTTCTGCGAGATCGAAATAATATTTAATATTATAATTTTATGTTCACGATAATTTATGTTACTGCGATTTAATAAAAAAAAAAATATATATATATATATAAAGAATATACTTGTAATAATACTATAAAAAAATTATGAACGCATTTGACTTCGTATTTTCTAGAAGATTCACTTCGTGCTCATGCGTTTACGGAGTTCTAGCAAGCATAATGCGCATCGGCTATTTTTATACGGATGACATCGTAATGCATATTTTGTAGTACTACTTTACTATCGTGATTTTTGATTAACGATTTTAAAATTCTACTTTTACGAATTAAATTTTGTGCCAGATGTTATCTTATTAATTGATATTAGAAACATTATTGTTTTTAGAATTAATAATCCTTTTTTTTTTTATTAAAATAATCATTATTATACGAAGTTAATAATTACAACAGTTTAGAAAATAAAAAGCAAATGTGAAATTTTATTATTGAACAGATTGTAAAAAAACAATTCCAATGTTCTATGTCTTTTTATATCTTATTTTTCTTGCGGAGAATTTTTATAGTCTTTCGTTAACATTTAATTATAATCAATAAGAGAAAAAAGTTGTACGACTTTCTTTCGAGGAAAGTGAGTAGATTAATTCGTAGATTTTTTTATATTTTTTTTTAGATTTTACATAATACATTTGTCAGCTAGTTGATTAGAGATAGAAATAAATTAGAAAACAATCTATGAAATAATCTTAAATAATCTCATTAACTGTAAGAAAATTTTTAGAAAGAATAAAGAAAGCAGTACGATCTTCTTTTATATATATATATAGATATATACCACGTGGCGTTTGACTGGAGATTTCAACGCAAGAAAAGAAAGACGTTAGAAGAGAAATGGTTTTCTCATCGTTGTGTATCTGTAGAATTCGAATAAAAGGAAATAGAACAAAGCTTAGAAATAAAATGATGCGAATGTTTGATAAATGAGACTCTAAGGAAATAAATAGAGAACAAGAAATACGAGTCAAGTGAAATAAAGTAAAATGAAGTAATCAAATTCATTTGAAATAAATATGATTAATCGTCCATACATTGGATATAAACGAAACATACTCTTGTAAATACATTAAGAAAAAGTGTTATTGATAGTAATATAATAAGAAGATATTAAAAAAAAAAGAAACTAAAATTAGAATCTTTTATGAAAATAAAAATATTTGCTTCTTTTAGAAAAAAAGTCTTTTTAGAAAAGAAGAAAAAACAGGTATAATAATAAAAGCCAACCTTTAACAATAGACCCTAGTACAAGGAGAAAACACGTAAATCCTTTCCCTTCCATTTCTTTTATTTCCAGCCTCCAAGCCCGAACACCCCGATGAATTCCAATGGTCGTTTCTCGAAATAAGAAAGTTCTTGAGAAGATGATGAAAATACACTATTTTCTTACAAGTGATATTTCACCGAATGCACCATCGATGAGCCATACTCGTCATCTCGCACGTTTATAGATATTTTCTTCAAGACCACTTCGTAAGAATAATATTTTTTTTTTCCAAATTGAAAACAAAAAATTATGAAATAAAAATCAAATCAAAAATATAATATAAACAGTCGAATTGTCAAAACGAGACAATAATATTTTCTCTGAAATAATTTAATATTTCATCGTTCTCTTTTCTTACAGTGAAACTTTCGTTTGTGTCTTCTACGAGACACAAAGTAGGTCTTCTACGAGCGACGGACTACGATCTCTTCCGAAGACTGAGCTGCTCGTTCAGTCTGCACTGTAGCAGGAAGTCGTCCAGGTGTTCTACTCCCTCCCCACCCCTCCAGCCACCACTACCACCTGCTATACATCTAGTGCTCTTTCTGCTTTTCTTTACCACTACCTCCAAGCAAATAACGAATAGTGTGCCAGTTGCCACCAAAAACGTGAGGTTGCCTTATACGATCAACTCACTCTCTGACTATTCCTTCTATCCTACTTGCTATCCAACTCACGGGCCAATCTTTAGGCTATTCTTTTAGGAAGACCATTATCAAGAAAATGGGCGGATATTTACAGACAATGATGTGTCATTAACTTTAGTTTTTGAAAGTCTTTTCAATTTCTTTCGCTTGACCTCCATTTTACTTAACAAACTGTGAACAACCAATCGTCAATATAAATATTTCAAATTATCTACAAGAAAGAAAAAGATACTAACAAATCGTTCAATTACAGAATGCAAATTACGCTTTATTACAATTGATCGTAAAATTATATTATTTGCATAGAGCGAACGGATTTACGTCAGTCACCTAATTACTTATTAATCTTTGATTATTTATCGATGATTTGTATTTCAATCGCGTACATTTCTCTAGTAGAACATTTTTATAACGGTCTTATGATATATAAATGCGAATGTATACATACATAAATATTTATATAGGTATACTTACCTACATAGATTTGACACTGTTAAAGGAATAATAAGACACTATCAATTGCTATATCTATGAAAGCGAAGGAAGGAAGAAAGAATAAGGGCCTCTGTATTCTCGATTTGGTAGAAGCGGAAATTTGTTGAGAGACGAAAGTTAACTGTGTGCGGTAACGTGTGTCTAAAGAGTTGGAAGTCGAGTCACTTGTTAGCAACGTCGACTTCCTGACCCACATACCAGGGGCGCCGTACAAACGTAACACACTTTAGACGTTATTCCAGCCGTAAGGCAACCACGAACCAACCGCAGCCCACCGGAATAGGAGGAATGCGCCGTGTTGTTCACGTTTACGTACTTCCGAATAATAATTTTCTTCAATCTCTTCGACTAAGACTATTCTATTAAGAAAGATAGGAGGATCAACTAAATTCATTTTTTGAGGTCATCGACCTATGCCCCCACGACGTTTTTAATCTAGTACTCTAGCCGCCGAATCGAGTTTCTCCGTTAGGCTTCAATATCCTCTTCGAACAGGCCATATCGGTGACAGTGTCGACATTCTTTCAGCGCATACCAATCGATACTTTTCGAGATATTACACCCACTCTTAATCAATATTCTGATGAAAGAAAAAAGTATTTTAAACAAAAAAAATGCTCGTTTATAAATGATACACAATAATATTTGCAAGTTATTACAATAGTTTGGATTAAGATTGAATTTATATAATTTATCTTTTATTGAAATTATTTATATTATTAAATAAATTATCAAATAAATTCTTAACATTGGTTTTGCTTACAATAATGAATGGCACATATATTTATTATACTTGTTTTAACAGTTATACATATGCACCCATTGAAATATAATAAAACTATACAATCATTGTAGATAAGAATATGTTTAACGTTTTATTGACAATAGATGACTATCGTATCAGTTGTTATGTCAAGCAAATTCTAATATCTTCGATAACCTGCGACCCAAATCGAACATCCTCCGTGTCATCGATTCTCGATGAAAGTTACTTGTTGGTAACCTCGTTAAGAAATCGTCGTCTTCAGTTCGATGATCTTCGTTACTTAAAAGAATCTCCACCAATGTCTCGAAACATTCGCAAGTTTTGTTACTCCAGTCACGACTTTCCGAAAATGTAAAGAAAGAAAAGTACTATCCTTCGAATAATTACACACGATACAATCCTAAACCTTTTTTAAAACTTGTCGCTTTCGTTATTTTTATTATACCTCGTGTTCTGTTGTTGTCCTCAGCAATATCAACTCGTTCTGTTCCAATTCCATCTTTCCCACACTCTCCTTACTCGTAAGGCGTAATTACCGACAAAATGGCGACTGGAATTGTTAATGAATAAATTGATATTTAACGAAAAATTATAATAAACAAATAATAAAATATGAAATATTACCAAGTGTGTGTTGTAATTTTCTATGTATAATTTTCAACTCTTCTACTACGTCATCGAAATATTATTGTATACATATCGTTTGATCGTAATCATTTTAAAAAAGAAGTAGCAAAAGCAAACATTATTATACGCGAGCTTATTCTTCTTTGTGAAAAACTCTCTACTCATAGATTCGAGAAACGAGATTCGAGATAAATGCAAACGATTGTTTCTAAATTAGTTGATATTCTTGGCACGGAAAACCATCTCACTCTTTCCCTTTGCCTCAATCCCTCAGATATAATCTCGTAAATACGTTATCCTTTTAAGAAACAAAAGAACGAAAAATTGCTTCAGCAATCTTCACATTTCATAATATAATATAATACTCGCGTCGATTATAATCATTTTTCCGTCAAACTCGATTCTTTGACTCTCACATATGCGTTTTCCATAACTCGCAATCTTAACAACATCTAGAAAAATAATTCTTAGAAAATTCAATTAGAATAGTAGGAATATGAAAAAAAAAAATGAATGTTGTCTGAGAAAACGGGTTTAAAAATGAAACCTGTGTAAAATGATATTAATCGTTACCAAAATGGCGGTGTCCTCAAAATTTAGATTCTCACGAACTTATTTAATGGAGAACGAACACATTAGGCAAACTAAACGTGTTCAAAATTATTATTCATATTTCTATTTCTATTTCAATGTGTGTTATTTATCCACATTTCTACAAATCACATACACTTAAGTTAAATATTATTTGATTGCCTGAAAAGCTCGTGCTGATTTCAAAACATTTATATTAATATTATATATATATATTTTTATTTATAAATATTTTTCATTTAATAAATAAAAATAATTTTAAATGGTTCTTATAACTGAATCCTAGCTTGGAAATTTAACATTTTTCTGGCTTTAATATTTGTAGAACTTGGGATCTAACTGACGTCATAGAAACATTCACTTTTCTCTTCTCAGAAATTCCATATCCGTAAAGAGATCTTCCTAGTTCGATGATTCTTGCTTGCTTAGCTTGATTAATGTCCTTTTTTTGTATCATAAAATAAATGTTACTTTGGTAGTCGTTCCGTCAAAAGGGGAAACGTCAAAAGAAATTATATAGATAAAAAATCGAGTTTGTCACAACACATACATGTTATAAGTTATGAAAAATAAACACTGCGTTTGTTTCTGTCACGATGCGAAAAGTATGAGGGCTCCCCGTTAGCGCTTTCTCTTGAAATTAGAACAATGAGCGTATACTACTCGACTTGATAGCTGGAAATTCTCATTAACTACTTGACTTACCTTACCACCATTTCGATCCTACCGAAGCATAAACCATAACGTAAATCTTCAAAGAATCTTTGTCATTCCAAATCAAAGCAAAAATTTGTCGATCCTAGTTTTTCGAATCTTGAAAGAAAAAAAAAACAAAAAGAATAGTGGTTGCTCATTGAGTGTGCGAAAGAAAAAGAAAAAAAAAAGAACGATGCAACCCGGTTACGGTTTTGACTGATCTAACCAACCGAAAAAAAAAAATAAAAGAAATAGGTTAAAATTTTAAGAACAGTTTCGAATGTTTCTCAGACTGAATCACCTCTTGGTGTACGAAATAAGACGAATATTGTAAAAAGGGAGAAGACAAAGATGAAATAATGGTGAATGAAAAGATGTCACGTGAGTCATCCACCCAATGGTATTTGCTTAGCTGCGGTATGTTAAGTTAGCTTTCACCGCGAAGGAGATGAGATAAAAATTGCAAAAGGAGAGACCTTATCGATAATAGACCTTCACTGTCTCGATTTCGTTCGACCTCTTTCTTAACCGATGTTTCTCACGCTCGTACAAAGTAGTCCCGGCTATATAGAATTGTCGCTTTTATAATTAGAAGGAATATATCGATCGATATCGCACATTTGAATTCCCACGATTCTGCAAGGCCAATATCTTCATTTCTAATATACGTTTTAAATATTGAAATAAGTATAGTTCTCGATATTGAAATAATGCATTGGTAGGTACCACTTAAGCTCTTACACTCGAAGATTTATTTAATCAAATTATTAATAGAATATAGTTCAACATGCAATAATTCACTGAAAAAAATGTCATTCAGAATGTTTTCATTTTAAATTATATACATTATATACATTATGTATATTAAATATATACAGCCTTTGGAAAATCATATAAACAACATACAAAATAAAAGAATTTTCATAGAGGACAACGTGCCAATCTGAAGATGAATTTCGAGGAGGGCAGTGTATCGAACATATATTCCGTGCTTTTAAATAATAATATACATTTCTTTTGATTAATTAACAATTATTTTAATACTCTAATATATTCTACTTATATTTAATATTATTTAAGCACATATATACATTGGATTAAACATTGAATACTTATTAACGTACTTTAAATAGAAAATAATTATAATTTATTCTACATGTTTCAACCCTCTCGGTACTACTGCCACCTATCGGCGGTATTCACTAAACGTTCTTTGGGTACTACCACTGCCCATTGGCGACATCTACTAAACGTTCTCTGAGCCCTACCCGGCCCTACTACCATCCATTGGCGGCACCTACGAAGGGTAGAGATAAGGAGTATCATCTGTGTATATGAAAAGTGTCCGTCGAAATGCATTCAATTAGGGTGGCGCCACAGTATCTTCAGGGTAAATTTTAAAGGAAGCGCCAAATATTATTAGAGTAGGATAGAGAAATAAACAAGGAACACAAATTTTACCCATAACTATTTTGTTATTCACATACTTTTTCATAAAATTAAATGATAAAATATCAATAAATGTACTATTCACAGTTCACGAAATAAAATCACTCTAGCTACACGTTTTCTCATAATAATTCTTTAAGGTTATATTTACTACATTATTTTCTACTGCGCAAGTAGTTGACATTTTCAATAATTAACTACTTTAGTCGCCAATAATAGTAAATTTTTTAACTCGACATACTTTAATTTGTTAACAATTGCTACATTTATACCATACCTTTTATCTACATCAGCGCCATTCTGGAAGGTTTTTGAATTGTTATTTATAGCATACGCTGGATACTTTTTCAAATTTTCTCCTATATGAGATGATACTCCTTATCTCTACCCTCCATAGCGGCACCCAAGGAAAATTATGTGGATATGATTACTCTGTATATACGTTTTATTATATATAGATAAGCTACGAAAAACAAATTGGTATATTTGCTTATATTATTAATTTTTTTAATGTATAACTTACAATTTGAATTTAGTTTCCTTTAGGATGAGTGTAAAATATTTGAAAGAAAAACAGAAAGGGATTAATTTATGTTATTTATTGTGTGTTATTCTATTTATAATTATTAATTATATTACTTACGTAATGTATTGTGATCTCTGGCAGGGGCGTGGCGTAGCAATTCGACCTATCTACTCTAATTTTGAATTTAGCAACCAGATAGCCTATTCAAGTGCTAGAGATCCCAATATGTGTTTAAACAATCAACTTAATGTTGATTTTTTAGTAAACCTTTTCGTAAATAGAAGAAACTTAACATGCACTACAATACAAATGCACCCTTTTTTTATAATATTCCCTATAAAATTAATATAACATACTCTAGAAAAATAGAGAAAAAAAATATAAAAAATAAAAAATGTCTTACAATAACCTAGACTTCCTAACACTTCTCTTGTTAATACAAGGACACCATGTAAGTTATATATATTAATGTAGATTTGGTTTATTCTTAACCACTAATCTCCAAAAATATTTTATAGATTGTTTTTAAATATTGAAACAACGTTGTATTCACATACAGGTATGTTTTTATTAGATTAATTTATTTATAAAATAGTTAATTAATTCTTAATAAATAATTGTACGATACAGGTAAGTTCAGCACCATCTGTTGGCCATAGATTTCGGTGAATTCGCGTAACATTTGAACGCAATTATACTCTTCATCTATACGACGTCATATTTTCGCTCAGTCTGATTTTTTAATATTTATATTCAATTTTTATTGTAATATTTAATTTTGTGTAACATTGTGTTGAATTGAGTTTAATTATCTTGTGTCGTCTTCTAAAAGGGACAGGGAACAAGGTAGATTATCTTCTGCAGGGAAAATGCTGTTTATGGTTTTACGTCTAGAAAAGGATTGAGGTTCCCACGCAGGGTTCTTTATTACTTAACAAAGTTTGGGGAGATGTAACATTTTTGTTTAAACAATTTTGAAAAAAAACCTTTGTTTTCTTGTCTATTTATTCAGACTGCGCCACATCAACGCGTGATGGGGCACAGCTAGTATTTCTATAAATAACGTATTTATAAATTGTTAATATGATACGAAATTAAAATCTTTTAGAAAAGTTTATGTCTAAATTTTGTAACCCTTTACATAATTTAGATGTTTCTTTTTCAACGAACCTAATACGGTTTGATCTTCTGTTATTTAAATGCGAATTTGTAACATGATCACCAAGATAACGGCACCGTGAACACAATTTAAGACAAGTCCTCGCCTTCAATTTGGACGTTGTCACTATCTTACAAAATTTACATAATTTATTATATTTTGCAACTGGTATTAAACATTTCTCTTGAAATGATCTGTATTTTTGCAAATTTTCCTCAAACATTTCACGAAATATAGGATCTTTAAACATAAATGAGTCTTTCAAGCTTTCGTACTCTTCTACTGGGGACGTCAAAATACGATAATAGATGTCTGGATTAAATATGATATTATTATATAGAGGAGAAACTTTATCTCGTGTTATGATATAAGGTATGTTATTAGCATTATCTTCCATTATTTTATTTATATACAACTTATCCAAATCCAATTGAAATCGAAACGGACAGTCACGATAATGTGTTTCGTTAAATTCACAATAAATGCAAATATCGTTATTTTTATATAACATTAAAACGCATGGATAAAGGTCGTATACATCATTGATAGAATACCATATCTTTATTGTAAGGTCCATAGTTTCAAACATGGAGTATAGATCTTTTTCCTGAAGTGCTGTCTTTAGTTTGGCATTTCTTACTTTACTTATAAAAATGTTTATAGCCGTTCTTTCAACAATTGTATCGTCTACATTTATGTCTTTATTAACGTTAGTTAAGTTGATTCTTTCTGTGTAGTAGTGTACTATTTGTAATAATCTTAATGCGAATCTCACAGGATTTTCATATACCTTCTGTTCTTGTTGATTAAGTTCGTCGATATATTGCTGTTCGTTCTTCAATATGTAAAATCTCTTCAATACCAACATTATTTCATCAAAATATATTAATCTTTGAGGAAATAACTTAGAAGCTTCTCCCTGAATTTTACTACGAATAATGTCTATAAACTCCCAATGTTTTGATAAATCTATCTGCTTAAAAGCTTCTTGGCATGATTCAATAAATGAAATCGGACTTATATCACCAGTACCAGTAAAAATCCCAATAGATTTTGTTGCCTGGTCTGGCGTAAGTTTTTTATCTTTAAAAAGATCTAATTTCTCACTTAAATTTGCCATAGAGAGTTTTTCTGATAATGTATCCATTGAAGGTTGATTATTTGTATTACATTCGTTACATTTACCAGTTGCCATTTTAACAAATATTAATTTATATTAATAAATTTCGTAACTTATATTTGTTATCTCGAATATTTGTTGTGTATTTCTTCCAACTTATAGAATTCAACAAGATGGCTTCATACACTACTGCACTTCAATTTTCATTCGAAGTCTAATATAACTATCCACACGAAATATAAAATATGTTATTAATGCTAAAACTTGTATACTAACACAAATATCTCGTATTATAATTACTATATGACTTATTCCACATTCCACGATGATAAACAATAAAAATTATGCTTGCATGCACAAAACACGAGGTTAGAAAGGCTACCAGTTGTGTGTAGAAAATTATATATAGATATATATAAAGTAGATAGGATACTGTATTCTTCAATAAGTACCTACTATCGCCCACTGGTGGTCCCAGTGCTAACTAAAATGAATTTTTTACACAAAAAGTGCACTTCTAACTTTCTATATTATTATATATTCTTTGCTGCATTTATGTCATTTTCATATCTACTGCTGTTAATTTATCGATAATATTAAATATTAAAAGAAATTTTCTGTAAGCAACATTTTTTGTAGTAAAAAGATTCTTATACGTAGTAATTTTTATAAAATACTTGATTAGTTATCCATTATTGTTTATCATATAGTAGTGGTATAAACGTCTTTATCATTAAAGTAATATATATTATCATTAATATTAGAAGAAAAATCGTTCAAAAAATGTAAAATATTATTTAATGATAATTAAATATTCTATAATATATACAATCACAAAAAATTTAATTATTATATACATTTGTATAGAAAATTTCTTAACAAACATGTTCTCAGCTTACGCTTATTTATCTGCTTATGACAGACATAAAAAGCTTATAAATGACTATCTGTTATTAAAAGGAGAAACTGTAACATCTTTAAAGCGAGACACGTATGTATAGTATTATAATTTTGATTTAAAAATTTACATTAATTTCGTTTCATATCATTTCATATTTATATGAATATAGTGCTTTCTATTTAAAGTTTATACACATTAGGTACTTATCGGTATCTAATTATGAAAAATTAGATTGTAACATTATAAACCTTAAGCAGCTCTTGACGTTTCGGCCTGTGTTTCGAGGTCCCGAGATAAGAGAGACTATGATGTTATCAAAGAGAATCATAAATTTCTATGGGATGAGGATGAAGACCAACCTAGTACGTGGGAAGCTCGATTAGCTAAAAAATACTATGATAAATTGTTTAAAGAATATTGTATCTGTGATTTGACTTATTATAAATACAACAAGGTATGTTATTTTATTATTAATACTTTATATGTTTTATCATCAAAAAAAGAAAAAAAATAGTAAGATAAAAATAAACAAATATGTTATAATTTTTATTTTCATTTACGAAGGTTGCGTTGAGATGGAGAACAGAGAAGGAAGTGATCGTAGGCAAAGGACAATTTGAATGTGGCAATAAAAAATGTACTTTAAAAGAAGACCTTCGTTCATGGGAAGTTAACTTTGGTTATATTGAACATGGAGAAAAGAAAAATGCTTTAATAACACTGCGTAAGTTAACAATAATTAAATATGTAGACTATATTATCATGTAATTTAATATTATTTTATTTTGAATACAAAGGTCTATGCCCAGAATGTTCAATGAAATTAAATTATCGATCTCAAAAGCGTGAAGTAAAAAGAAACAAGGCATTAAAACGTCTAGGATCACATCCTAAATCTGATATTGAAAAACCTAGTACATCCGATGATACATCTAATAATACGAGAATCAAAGAGAATGAAGATCTTTCAACGGCTGAAAATGTTGATAATACTGTGGATGAAGAATTGAAAGTTGAGAAATCTAATATTTGGAAAGAGAAACCCGTAGAATCAATAGAACGATCAAGAGAAGAAGAATTTGAAGAATATCTCGCTGACTTATTCATGTAAAAAAAAAATATAATTTTTTTTCATAGCTATATATCTACCATATTCATATGATAATAACTATTTTCCTATAATATCAATAGTGGATATATATTAGTAGTATTAATTAATTAAATATAAATTCTTCTTTATATTGATATTATTTCAGTTAAATATATGTTTGAACTCTATAATTAAGTAAAACTATATTATTCTATTTAAAATTTATTAAAATTTTAAATAATTCTAATCTTTCTATAGATATTTTGTAATATAATAAATAAGTAGTCTAAATTATGTACACAAATTTATTAACCTTAAAATTCCTCAATCATATTTTTTAGGTTAAGGTACTAAATGTTTGGTATTATGCTTCCCCATTCTATAATTTGACTGTAGTTTATATTATAGTTTAAGGATAAAAGAGATATGGAGAAAAGTATATAAAATATTGAAAATATTTGTAAATTGTATAAATAAATAATAGAATAAAAATATGTCTGTTGAGAAAACTAGTGAAAAAATTGGTGAGAATATAACAGTTAAATAATTAAATTTACTATTGATTGTTTGTTGAGGTTATGAAGTAATGATCGTTTCTTTTACAGAGAAAGAAAAAAATTTATTAATTATTGTGTTAGATGTAAATCCATTACAGAGAATAGTTAAAGAAGAAACAAAAATATTGACACAATGTTTAGATTCAACAATCGTATTTGCAAATGCACATTTAATGCAAGCATCAAACAATCAATTAGCAGTGATGGCTTGTCATGGACATGGAGCTACATTTTTATATCCTTCTGATAAGAACAATGATATACGTCAAATAGATGGACAATATGAAAAATTTACAGAGTTAGAACGTACCGTTCGACAACAAATACAACTATTTGTTAATCAAATACCCTTAGATTCTTCGTTGAATGGCGAAAGTCTTATTTCTGGAGCACTTTCTATGGCGTTATGTTATATTTCAAGGATATCTCAGGATAAAGATGGAGATGAGAAATTCTCCTCAAGAATACTCGTAATCACTGCAAGTAATGACTCAACCATGCAATACATGAATTATATGAATATATTTTTTACGGCACAGAAAATGGTTTGTATTCTATATACTGTACATCAGTTATTATAAATTATTATCATCAATGCGAACATTTGATTACATTTATTTAGGGTGTTATACTGGATGTATGTAGTTTGGATCAAGAATTAACATTGTTACAACAAGGCTGTGATATAACTGGTGGAAATTATTTGAAAGTACCACAATTAAATGGATTACTGCAGTATTTATTAGTATGTTTAAACTTTATATATATATAAAAAGTATATAGCAAAAAACAAAAACAAGAGTCTTAACAAAATTTAATTTTCTTTTTAGTGGGTTTTTTTACCAGATTCTAGTGTTAGATCAAAATTAGTGTTACCTCCTCCAGTAGAGGTTGATTATCGTGCAGCGTGCTTTTGTCATCAAGAACTTGTAGATATTGGTTACGTATGCTCTGTCTGTTTATCAAGTAAGACAATTTTCAAACATACAGTATATATTACTTCTTTCTCTCTAAGATATATTAAATAATATTTTTTATTTATAGTTTTCTGTAAATTTAGTCCAATTTGTACCACGTGCCAGTAAGTATATTTATCTAATGATATGCGGTAATATTTTCAAGAATTTTGTTTCTAATTACGATTATCTTACAGTACAGTGTACAAGATGCCAGGACCAATACCAATGAAAATGAAGAAAAAGAAAAAAAATTTAGATATCACACATTGATTATGTCGTATTTAACGGTAATATGAACAATTTTGTACAATTACAAATATACGTATACACTTTTTTTACAAGCATTGAAAATATTTATTGTAATGAGTAATGAAATATTGATGTGTTATTTAATATCACATTACAATCCTTTTTTATAGTAAACTCTATCCGGCAACTCTTCCTTTTCAATTTTTTCTTTAAATTCATTATACTCTAATGGATATATCTTCATTAAATCTGGCCTCATAGAACTAAATTATCATAAAAGAAATTTTTGTTAAATATATATTAAAAATAAAAATATTACAGCTTTTATTATTACAGATAATTACAGAAACATAAGTAAATTGTTCTTACTTGCACAGTGGAAATAATGCCAGTGCCGAGGGAATCATCACTAACAATCTATGTATATGGCATAATATAATTAAACATATATATGTATTTTATAGGTACACTATAATATTCTAAAACAAGAAAAAACATACGAAACAAGACATAAGCTCAGCTTGATCGGAAATAAGATCCATGGACGACGATAATATAAACACGTTGCTTTTATATATTCTGCTGCAATTGGAATCATAATCATTGTTGGAGTTACAGTTAACGTTCTAGTAAAAAAGCATTCAGAGGCTGCTTTAATTGCAGCAACTTTTGAATTCATTAAATGATCTTCATGAACAACCCATATAGGAATTCCTTTGCTAATTTCTTTTCGTCGTATAACAGCAAAATTAACCAAATTTCCAATCGTTAATCCTCCCAATGGAATCAGTCGCTATATTTTAATAATTATAACATTGCCTTTTGTACAAAAAAAAAAAAAAGAAATATTTCATAAATTAACCGTGAATATTGGTCCTTTGCAGACAAACATTTTCTTCAATCCAAGAACCGTCATGCAGCTAGCAGCACTGCTGCACAAAAAGGCTTCTTCTACTATGGTATCATTTTCAGATTCGTTTATCTCTTTATCTTTTATATTTCTGTTTGTATAGTTAACGATAGTAGTAAATGCCTGATTAATTATTTGCAAGCTTAAGAGAGCAGCTGTAGATCTAAAGAACAATAAATTATGCGAGATCGATTTCATTTGGATAATTATTAACAATTATTTGTTTATACTTGTAAAAAGTCATCATTGCCATAAGTAGAATGGCGTTACCGGGAAATTGAAACGACATTCTACCAAGGAGATTCATCAATTCATCATTATCAGGATGAAAGGAACTGTCGTAAAGTTTCTTCGCATAAATAATATCTTTTTTTGTCAGATCTTCTGGTTCATTTCCCAGCCTAGAATCTAACTCTTTTTATATCTTACAATATATTTTATATGTAATGAATATTTATATCATAAAATATAATGTAAATATACATAAAATACATACACCAGGATGGATTGAAAAGTTTTAAGCCTAGCATAGGAACATTGGTCAAATGCATAATTTGTTTTTTTAAATAAACGTTTTTTTTTTTTTGTTAAGTATCAGAAATTTTCAATTCATCCTCGCATAAATTTCTCAAGAAATCGCATCTATGATATTTTGTATCATTACTCACGCATAATCGTGACAAAGTTGTTTAGCTTGAAATAATTTTTGTTTCGGTACAAAAATAGTTCGGAAATCGCTAATGAAAGCCATTTGTTTCCATCTTCCAATATAAGTATTTTGATCCCATAATGACTCGTCAATGTTTATTCGTTCTTCTAAATTGCATTCTTTTAAATTTATATCCTTATTTGACACTTCCATCAACTTATTTTTGCTTTTTACAATTTGCGATATCGTACGCGTTTCATCCATCGTATATAATATGAATTTCTTTCAAAAGTTTAACTTAGAAAAATCATTTAAAGAAAACTGAATTGTAAGATAATACTAAGTCTAATCGATCTGTATTTTAATTAATTTATTTTTCCTTGTTTTCATAAATCTATGTTCATGTGAAAGTATCATTTGCTTTCTAATAAATCAAAATTTTAAAATATAGAAAATTAATTCGATAATTCGATATTTAATATTCGAAGGCAATATCAGAATGGTATAATTTTATTTATGAGTCGGTTGAAAAGTTTTGAGCCTCGACTCATAACAAAATTTTATTTCTTTTTTAATTAAAGTTATATGGAAAAACGATTGTACTTATAGTTCATATTTTCCCGCATTCTTCGCTAGAGTCAAATAACACACTCCTTCTAACGAAACGTATAAATAATTTTAATTATTCGATAAATTATATTGTAAATTCATAAATAAATGTTCATAGAAGAAATATAATTTCGAGAAAAACAAGTAATAATATTTAAATAATGAATAAATATATTTTCTTATAAACTTTGTAAAAAAAAGAAAAAAAAACAGGAAATTATAAAAAAGATTTTTCAATATTTTTATCATGAGAGAATGCATTGCAATAATTAAAATCGCACGTGGAAGTCTGCACATGCGCGATCTGCCTTGGACGCATTTTGATTGGCCCAAGATCTATAGCCGCTCTAATTGGCCAGCCAGTGCCCACGTGACATTGCTCGGTACGATACATCGAAGGTGTCTTGTAAACATCATTCCGCGACAATTTGAAAACAGTTGGAAATTTTGCGACAGCGTGATATGATGTCAAATTCGTTAGTACATAATCGTAATGCGTTTTATAAGTGCTAGTGTATCCTTTATACGGTATTACGCATAATCTTTTTGGATAAATCAAAGGAGGATTAGAAGTACAACGTGGAAAAGGCAAGGGACCTTTCGTAGGTATACTTTTTGGTAGAAAATTATGACATTTAGATTTTTTGTTAATATTTTTTTCAGCAACATTACTGGCTCTTTCATTAGATGTAAAATTAATGTGCGTCATCTTAGTGGTGCTTACCAATGAATCCAAATGTTTATAAAAACCAGGTTCGTTCGAGGCTATCGTAGGAAATTCGTGTTTGCCCGTGTTTACTATTGGACAAATTGCGTCATCTATAGGACTACTCTGTGATAAAGTCCATGACCCAAATGGAATTGTTCTTCTCATATAAGTTGACCCTTATTATTTTCGATTCAAATTTCGATTTATACAAAAATTTAGTTAATAGATAATGATTGATGATTTCGAAGGAAAAAAAAGAGATTACGACTAACCAGTAGTCGTTGAATGGGTTAATGGTCGTACCGGATCCTTCCTAAATTTTTCACATAAATTCTTTAAAGTAGGTCTTGCCGCTATCGATGATCTTCGATAAGTTTCAGATCGGTCTTCGATCAATTTCAGTTTATAATCTTTATTGTAAGATGACACGTAATGTTCCAAGAATTCTTCACCCTTTATTGATTTAATTTCACATTTGGTTTTAAACCTTACGTTATTATGTTGTTGTTTTTTTAATGACCATGGACTTTGACTTTGATAAAAATAAGACCTTTCATATGAAGTTTGAAAACGGTTACATGGTTTTTTTACTTCAACACGTACGAAACGTTTTCGTGGACAAGTAGGCATAATTGTTATTGATATTTTTTAATTTCTATTTTTTTTTTTTTTAAATTGTATACACGATAAGAAAATAAAGAACAAGAAATAAACACTTTTCTTAACATACACATAAATCAAAAAAATAAATATTTATCTTCAATCATGTAAAATGAAAAATGTGAGGAAACAAAAAAAAAACAATCGTTTTTCTAAGAAATTAAAAAGTAGAAAGACGATTATTTGTTCCAATGAAAAAGGAGTTTTAAAAAGTTATATATAGCAGGACTTCTCAAACTCTTTCACTTGAGGACTTATGCTTCCAGAAATTTTCCAATTTTCCTAACATTTCTTCAACCTCCAAATTTAGTTATGTGACCCCATGTGAGGGGGTTTTGCAACTCATATTTTAAGAAGCCCTGATATAGAAACAAGCAAATTTTTCAAATACAAATTGATAAACAAGTAATGAATTGAAGTATTTCTGCATTGTTCATTTTATTTTATACACGAAATCGCTACAATGTTTCTTTTTGAAATTAGTAGTTTCAGTAATGATTATTATTTTTTTGTTCTCTCTTTCTCTTTCTTTTTGTTTCATTAACTGTTTCTTATTTTTCTTTCTTTTTTCCTTGCCCTGTTTTTGTATCTTTTTAAATACTTTTTTTCCCTTTAAAAGCGTAAAACACGTATGTTAGAATTTTTTTATTAGCCTTGCTCATTCATTCGTTTGAAAATAGTTAACGAATGAATCGAGCGGACTATTTAAGCTTGTCCGGACTAATAATTATATATTATACCAGATGAAATTTTTTTAGTTAAGGACGTAACACAAAATTAAATACGTCGATTTTTGAGAAAATTAATTTCGTGTACCTTCTATTATTATTATCATTATTATTATTATTATTATTATTATTATTATTATTATTATTATTATTATTAATATTATTATTATTATCAGTCCCATAGATCGTATATTTAGTCAAGAGGAAAAAGTTTTATTTTCCAATGTGAATTTATAGAAACTAGCTAAAAGTGGTTACAGTGTAGGATGATGCGAAAGGTTTTTATAAATCATTTTAAATGATGATAATAATAACAATGATAATAAAAAAGAAAAAAAGATTGATTGAAAGTTTAATAATAAAATACAACAGGGGTAAATTTAATTATTCTGTTCGCATCATCTCAACTGATTTCCTTAGTTCTCCTACAATAAAAACACAGTAAAAATCAAAAGTCCAGCGAGAAAGATCAAATGTGTCACTAAAACTTCTTTATCTTGGTCAGCTTTCTGCTTAACTAAACAGAAACACAAAACCTTAAATACGCAAGACCAAGCCCGAATAAAAAGTAATGACTTAAATTTGAACGCGTTGAAAAATTTATATAAAATGAAATTAACAGATTCCTAACTAAGTTGGTACCCGATAAACAGTTCCTAAGAGGTAGGTAGCAATCCATCCTTATAGCTTATCCACTAATTATAGTGAAATCAATTTTTTCGACCTCCTCGTCTCTTCATAGAAGATGTACATTGAGGACAGTACCACTTCCCTTTTGGTGGTGCAGTAATACCAACACATGGGTAGTGGAACCATTCGAAAGGGCACTAAAAATCAAAGATAATTAATATTTAATATATTCAATTTAAAAAAGATTTATAAAATGACATAAATAATAGGACATTCTTACGTCTGAATTATCGCAAGCAACCATATCTCCATAAGATACTTGATTGCATATACAATATCTTGGTTCATTAGGATCATACGTCCAATCTGGATTATCTGAATCCGTGACCGTCGTTGTCGTTGTCGTCGTTACGATTGGTGGTGATACAGGTTGTTGAACCGTGGCAGCAATGACACTTGAGCTTGGAATGGGATTTACTTTCCTGTATTATAGCACCACATTAAGTAACAAATATTCAATTAAAATAACTTTTTATAAAGTATGGTACTAAAAGGTTGCATACTTTTTATGCTTTTTAGTTGTTTCGTGGATAGCTGCGATAGCAGTTTGAGCAGCTCCAGCTAATTCTCTACTAAATTCGGCAGCATGGACACCACCTATATTAATGGCCTCGTAACTAGCTTTTAAACTAGCTGTCCGCCTGCCTTGTTGCATTTGTTGTGTTGCAGCTATAGCTTGAGAAGCAGCTGCTGCTATGGCATTACCACCAGCGCCTATATGACCAAGGTTATAGCTCACAGAGCCAACTGAATTCACAATAGCGGATGGGGTTGATGGTACGCTTGTAGGTGCTATTATTGGTCCGGAATTAGTTGATGTGGGCCGGGACTCAGGAAGACTTGGAGGAATTTTTTCTATCGCTAATCGTTTCTCTATAGAAGTAGAAGACGTATTGGAATCTCTCCTTTTCTCTGATCGAGCTGCAAAATATTAATTAACATTTTATAATTCAGAAATTAAAGACACATTAAGAGATCAGACATAATTAATATCAATATCCAACTTACAATGACCATGATTGTCTCGTGATCTACTAGGCGTGAAACTATAATGATTTTCTTTTTGACTGCTATTCGTAGAAGGTTGATCTAACTCTAAAGATCTTTTTTCCAAAATTTCAGTTATTCCTTTATTATCAGCTTCTAATTCCATTTTAAATTTATGTAATTCTTGATCTAGCCTTCTTAAATATCTGTCTACTAAATCGTACATTTGATTAGCTAAATGTACTTTCTCATCCGCATCTTCTAAAGTTTTATAATATTCTTTTCTAATAGCTTCATACTCTGCTTCCTTTTCATTAGGCTTCATCTTTTTGGCATTTGAAAAAAATGTCTTAACTTTTTTCTCTAAACTATCCATAGAATCTGAAAACAATTAAAACATGCTATAAAATAGTCTTACATTGAGAGCACATATTGAAGAAATATTCTTTTTCTATACATACAAATTTATATAAACAGGCATGAGAGCATCGCATAGAATACATACTTTGTACACCTAAATCCATTTCTCTCATTTCAGTGAACCGGTCCCTTAATTCTTGTGGGAGATGCTCTATCACTAAAAAAAATAAATGAACAGGGTCAACATAACCAAATTAAATAACATTACAGTTGTCATGTTTCAAATAATAACAATTTAGAAATAATTGAATAATATATAATAATATTATGTCGTAGATATGTTAAAATTATTCATATTATTGTTAAAATGTTTGAAAAAGCTTTAAAAAGTAGTAATAATTCTACTAATCATTTGACAAATATCTTCTTAACCTAAAAATTATGAACATTCTATGAAGGAATGTAGTCCTTTTCTCGTGGAAAATTTGTTGATGTAGAAAGTTAAATGGTGTCATTTGTGGTATTTTCATCGGTAGGTGCAACATCAAAATTGAAAACTATTTAAAAAATAAATTGTGAAATGTTTTCTCATGAAGGAGGGTGTATTCGGAAAGGTTAGTAAGTTTTCTCGTGAAGCAGGATAAAACGAAGCACGCCTCGTTTTTACGTACTTTCAACATAATCTTCCAAGTAAAGCATCCTCTCGTACCGAAGTTACCTTCACCGCTGTCCGATTTATAATAATTAATAATTTACAATAGGAGAGTGCTCGCCGCCGTAGAAGGATTAACGAAAATTGTAGCACTCGATCGGAAGCGTGTTTACGGCGGTCAGAAGTCTCGATCTACCCGCATGTTCTTATAAGTTATCAATAATAAAATTGGTACGAGTTTTCTAACTTATTCAAATCTAACGTCCTACGAAATAAATATCATACGATCGAAAAATAAGGGAATCAATTATCAGTTCATTCTAATTAATCCAGCATAATTTCTAATTAATACTGCTCAGTTCTCCGTTCCGGTATTGTCCGCCATCTTATGGACCTTATCAGGTCCGTATATAGTTAAATCGTTTTTTGTTCCTCGGGGCACTCCCATAAATTCTGAATCAAACTTTTCTTTTCATTTCTTTTTTAATAAAATATTATTATAATTATTGTAATTATCTTTCACACATTGTGTGAAATATTTCATTCATTCATATTTAACATTCATAAATAAATAAGAAGAATATTAGAAAAGTCAAAGTAAATCTTTGTTATGGCAAATTCAAGTGAATTACGTGTTCTTTCATTCATCTTCTTTGAATGAACGAGCACGTTCATTGGCTACTGATAAAAACGTCCAATAATCTTTTTATTATTCAATAGGGTATTGTACAGTATCATACCAAATTGAACGTAATCGTATAATCACGTTTTCGCAGATTATTTTTGAAATAGATTGAAACAAAATGATTCGAAGAAATCCAACGAAAATCGAGTTGCGATTGGACGACTTGCAGGAGTACGAAGCTATGAAAAAAGCACACGAAGCAAAGAAGGAAGCTGAGAGGCAACAAAATTTTAATCCTCCTTCATGGAATGGAAAAGTTCCACAAAATGAAATTCACGAACGTATTGGATACATACCACAACAAAATCAACAACCTAGACATTCGAGGCCTAACATATAAGCGAATAATTTTTATTTATTTATTCTTAAGAAAAAAGAATCATAATAATAATAATAAATATAAAATACAAGTGAAGGATGTAATAAATTCTAAAACAAAATCTCATTTTCAGCACAATTTCTTTTGTAATGTTTACTGAGATTTTACTAAAATATACATGGCAGCATATTATTCTTTTCAATTTTTTTTATATATTTTAATTCGACCTTCTAAGAACCAGTTGGCGAGTTCTCGTGCGATATGACTAGTTTAGTTAATTCTTTTTTAGGCATGGTGTTTCTTTCATTTGAAATACACTATTAAAGTAACAATTGAGCTTTTTCACAATCCAAAGGGATTAATTCCACTTTTGAAATGTTATTTTCATTTTATTGTTAAAGCACTTTTAATTGAAGTACTTCAATTTTTATATTTCAAATAAATTTGATTAATAAATTATATAATACTTTACATTATTAATTATAAAAAATTAATCATAATTTTACCTTATGTTTGTAAAATAAAATACAATATTAATTATTGAATTATTTCAAAATATAGAAAAACTACATCTGTAACAATAAATTCTGTGTTTGAATATACAAATATTGTAGAAGAAAAATTTCCACGCATGCATTGAATTATAAATGCTTTTTACTTTTTATTTCGTGGAGTTAAGTACTTTGGTAAATGAATAGCTCGAATAATAAGTATCATTGCCTGAGATATGAAACGTAAGAACAAAAAGATATGTCAAATTATTGATAATCATTTAAAAGTGCTAATTAGCACTTATTTATTGCTAATTAAATGATTTTGTTTCCTCTTTGTGTTGTCCCTCTTACCCTTCGTTTACGCATTAATATAGCATATGAAAGACAAAAAGATAATGTCTTCCTATAGCACAAAGCACCAGTTTATTTATTGTCACTGTTTATTCTTATTACTGCTTGCTTCATCCTACCAGACGATTGCTTGCCTTTTCAACGAAAATGTTTCTATATAATATTTGTAAATGTAATCTGAGAAATGTTTGATTAATTCATCTACATGAGCTAACTTCATGTATATAAACGTATAGACAATTAGAAAAAAAAAAAAAAAACAAACAAACAAACAATATAAACAAAAATAATAAAAAAATTATTTGAATGTACAACAAATAGCACCGTAATACCTAGAATATAAATTATTATTATACTTATTATCATCGCTATCATCTCTATCATTGATATCAATCTCAATAATTCACAATTCTATTGAGATTATTAGATCAAACTTAGTTCTAACAAGTTTCTCACGAGGAACTTAAACAACAAGACGTCATTATTATTATTATTCGTTTTTGGTGTGAATCTTTGAGCGTATTATAATCCCTTGTTGAAATAAAGATACTTAGGTATATCTTTTCCTTCGCAATTCTTCAATAAAAGTTCGTAACTTTCCGGTTCCCATCGTTGTAAAGTACTGACTGCGATCGAACTAAGAAGAAACAACATATTGATACGAGAATTTCGATAATGATAGTGTACTTCTTTTCTTTTACGACCATTAGATTAAATCTCGAGGATTTTTGTCTTGTTTTTGGTTTGTTTGTTAAAACGTAAACTTACCAATTTTGCGGGAACAACGCACAAGCAGTCGGCACCATGAACGTTAAGCTGAAAAAGTCATCAATGATTTCATAAACGTCTTCGTTTCGTTACTTTTTAATGAAATTTTGAAAAAAAAGTATAGAAAGTTTTTGAAAAAGTTATACTTACAAGCATCCAACCATCATGACCTGTATGGGTGCATGTAACAGTTTAATTTTTTGCATCCATGCGTATTTTTCTAATCTTTCCATTATGGGTGGAAGAATCACTGAAATGATATAAATATTGAATTATTTTATATATAAATATATATATGTGAATATTACTGGTATAATGTAAAGCTTCTTTTTTAAGGTCATACTTACACATGCCAGGTGCACACATAATGATTCTCGAGATAACAACTTGACTGATGCCCTTCGCAGCAGCGATCTTAAAAATTTATTAAATTATATTAAATGAACATTAATAATATTTTATTCTATTAATATTACAAATTTTGATTTGTATATTCCTCAAAGAATAAAAATCTAATGTTTACCTTGGATTTACTAAGTTTTCGACCATTTTCATCGGTAACTTCGATGCCATGGAGTATCTCATTTTGTCTCATTAGCGGTATATTCGCACAATTAGCAGCAGCCACCGCAGCGAATGGCACGTACCTCTGCGAAGATTAACGGATTACCGATCGATACCGTTAAATATAACGTGTTAGTAATAGATAATGATTGACCCGATCAACTAACTGCCATTAAAGGATTTGCTCTTTTCTCCCAAAATGATTTGCATCCTATCGCTGTTATCATTGCTGCTGCTGTGGCACTCATATAAGCCATACCCAATTGACGTGTTGTCACTGGACTGTTTGCATTTCTATTGGTATAATTGACAAGTGCGTTAAATGATTGATTGACCCATTGCCAAAAAACTACAGCCGTGGTTGTTCTGAAATAATAATATTATTGTTTTAATTATTATTTTTATTCTTAAGAGAACTAAATTTTTGTAATGCTTTAAAAAATAAGATTTATATTATTTCTATTAGAATAATGTTGTAATTATTGGGTTGGTAAGAAAGTAATTTCGGTTTTCTTTCTTGCCAACCCAATGTATCTACGTTTTATAAATAACTTTAAAAATATTTGGAAAAATTAAATTTTCACTATTTTTGTTAAAAATAATTTTCTATTATATTTTTATTTATTTTAATGTTATAAATAATAAAAAAATACGTCAATAAGCATTAGATGGAAATATTTTTGCAAAGAAGCAAACGAGTATAAGGATCAAAATAATAAAAAATAAAATAATAAAAGGTCAATGTTATTTACTTATAGAATTGGAGCATGGCACCGGTCACGGCCATACCACCTGGCACCTGGAAGGACATTCTACCAAAGACATTTTGTATATCACCAGTGTCTGGGTGATAGGCCGACTCGTAAAGTTTCTTGGCATAGATGATTTCTTCTTTCGTAGTACCAGCT
The DNA here is from genome assembly GCF_001465965.1 of Polistes dominula. The sequence continues at coordinate 278,737 of NW_015148990.1, read as the reverse complement.
GGCTCATTTCCAAGTCTGCAAAACAATATTGTTCAATACTGATGATGATTTCTTCGAAAATATTCGAACTATCCAAATAAAAGAAAGAAAACTTTTGAAATTTTTCAATTTATCTCGTAATCCACGTTCATTGACTTTTTTTTATTTTATTTTAATCGTTGTTAAAAGTCTAACATTTTTTTTTTTTTTGATTAATAAATATCTTTAAAATAAGTGAAGATAATTTCAAAAAAAAAAAAAATATAGATTTAATCGCTATACCTTTTATTATCATTAAACGTAAATGAATGTTTTTTTTAACAATGAAAATTGTGTATCGATGGAAATGTTTTAACATTTAAAAAAAAAAAAAAGATATCATCAAGCATTATTTATTTATAATATTTATACTTTAGTATTCTCATTTAAATTTCAAACGAACTTGTACTTACCTGTAATCTTCGCATAATTTCTTAGCAATAATTATTTGTTCTTCGGGTACGATGCAAGTCCGAAAATCCGTAACCCATGCAAAATGTTTCCATCTACCTGCAAAGGTACTTTGATCCCAAAGTGGCTTATCCAAATCCAATCTCTCGCTCGTCATTATGCTTGCTAATTAGAACACGTCTATTTTTCTCTTTTTTTTCTTTTTCTATTTTGATCTGAAAAATTGTCATGAAAAACGAATATAATATCTAATGAATTACATTTTTATTATAATTTTAAATGGCAGTAAAAATACAATCACTTGAATAAATATCTTTTAAACTGCGTGAACATGTACTACTTTTGTACGCGTATGCGCATATTTATGATTGTATTATTTAACAAGTTTTCAAACGAATTCGTTATCGAAGATTCATCTAGTTTTACAAACAAAAAGTACATAATAAATTATTGTAACTAGTGATAAAATATTACTTGATGAAGTATTCAAATATTGGATAAAATTACAAACAAATTAGATGTATTCGTGATAACTTCGAATGAATATATATATATATCATATTTTTGAACTATTATTAATACAAAAAAAAATATTAAATGTTATCAATATTCATAAAACATAAAAAAACAAACAAGGTCAGACAGGGTTAAATAAAGATCATCAAATAGAAAATAAAGGTATAAAATTATGTGTATTAAAATAATCTATTTTAACGATCGGTTTATGTATAAAATTCTAAAAAAGAAAAAATATAAAAACAAACAAAATAATCATAAAACTCTCATCATAACATAGGTAAAATGATATACATACAGATAAATAAAAAGAGAATACAATCGATCATCGATTAGTTTAAAGCAATTTAGTTTTAATCACTCGATATCGCTTGAGAAAGTTCGGTGTCCAATCGTGCATGATCGTATCATGAAATGGCCGGGGCCCCGACTTCAATTGGCCGAATCCTGTCAATGTTTTCCACTCGACTTATTCGCGATAATATGTGTCTGCACAATGCGAGAAAAAGATAATTGCAATAGTTATAATCTTTTGATTTATTTATTATGGAATTAGATATATACTATCATAAAATCACTCCCTAAATAACTACAGTGACAACGAAGAGAGACACGAATGAGACAACAAAGTAGTCTCGAAAAATATCGATCATATCGTATTGTATCTACGAAACAGAGACATCCTTCTAACTCACATATTTACATCGTCAGATTTGAATTGTTTAGTTCGATAAAAAATTATAACAATTAAACGAACGTTACTAATCTTGATTTCTTTCTTCTGTTTATTTTTGATTTGTCTCTTTTGAATTCTGAAATTTTAACTGACACAGTGTTCAATGGTCTTCTGTGATAAACGTAGCTTCAAACCGACGACACGATTGGTAGATAATCTCTCTTGAAAAAATCCTAACATTCGTTCATTAAATTGTTCACACACAACTATTCGTATATTATGCAATAAGTTTTGAGAGATTATGTAAAACGGATGGTATATTCATTTTTTTTTCGTTGGATGAGCTTACCCGTTGAACGCGTACAACCTCCCTGGAGCTTCTGTTGGCTCCGGCTGTCTGACGTCAACGCGAGAGCGCGCTAATCTGCTGCTCCCCAATTTTGCCCTCTTTACTTAATACGTCCCTGGCTCCACTACCATCTTCCTTCTTAATACCCCACCCTTTTTTGTTTGCTCTTTTGGTTTATTCTTCTTCTTCTTCTTCTTCTTCTTTATTTTTTTCTTATTCTGTTACCACCTTTCTGACACGTGTGATCATTATTGCGATATTCGATTTTTTTTTTTCTAATCCTTTTATATTTTTTACAATTAGAGTACACAATCGAATGAACTCTTTTAAATAGCCGTTTGTTTTCCAATGTATTTTTTTCTCTCTCTCTTTCTCCCTTAAGGTGAAATATGAAAATACGATTCCTTATTCGAAATATCAAACATCTGACATCTCTGATGTTATATTTTTTTATTTTTTCATCTTCATCTATTCTTGATATTTGTATGCGTGTATTTTGTGCGCATGCGCATATTAAAATATTTTTTTGTTTAATCATTAACTAGTAGAAAGATAAAGAATTAAAGAAAGAGATAAATTTATGAGTCGTGCAAAAGGACGTAATTAAAGTTCTTGACGCGTTAAGAGATACTTGTAAAGATATGAAGTTTTCTAATAAGAAATCATATCTACTTTTAATCATTAAATAATACATATTTGAAATATACAATGACAAAGCATCGACGTGTTATTTATTATCAACTAATGGTGATCAAATTAAATAATCATTTTAAAAAATGAAATTAAATACTTACGTATTACTTACATATATATTTGACACATTTCATTTGATTAATGAGTTTTATCGGAAAATATAAAAACGGAGACAGATTTTCAATAACTCAGAATTTAAATAAATAAACAAATATTTTAAAAATCATTTTTACTAAAATATTTTTTCCTGAATACACACATACAGATATTCTTTTGAACGATTCAATATGTCTACCATTATGCCAAACTATGCAAAATTATATTTAAACTTATTTTAACTATTAAAAATACTATTTTTAATATTTATTTATTATTTATTTTTAGTATTATCTAAATATTGTTATATTATTGTTTGATTTAAATTTATATTACATACTTCTTATTAACCAACGTAGTTCATATATTATATATATATATTACATATGTATTCGTTAAATCCTTTGAATAAAACTAGTTTATTGTTAGGATAAGCGCTCTCATTATCTTCTTTATTTTTTTAATTCAAAGATGGCAAGAACAATGTTCTCTTTAAACAAATGCAAATGTTGAAATTTCTACTTTTAGAAAATAAATTCTCATGATACGTAGCGCAGTACGTATATATGCATGTATATATGTTTGTATACGTATGTATGTGTGTGTGTTTGGAACTTAAATATCGTATAGTATGAATACTGAAATAAATTCCTACTGTACAAATACTTAAATCTATCAATATATATATATGTATATATATATATGTACATATATGTGTGAACCTAATCGAAACTGCCATTCTTGTTATACTCTAGGGTACCGAAAACGCTCGATATGAACGCGCATTTCTCGGAGTTGCGCAAAGTTATTGGCACTATCGTAGTAGAGGATTCGTTCGGATAACGCATTTATTCAAATGTTACATATGCATCCAATCGCAAAATTATGACGTCCGTGAAAACAAAAAAATAGAGAGAGAGAGAGAGAGAGAGAGATAGGAAAATCTTGGAAATATTAACGACGTTTATAAGCTTAAGATTTATAAGTATCATCGCGTAATAATTTATTTCATTCGCTATAATCCACTTTTTTTTGTAAATACAATAAAAAAATGATTTGAATGTGCGCTTAATAGCTATAATAAATTTATATCATAATACTAATCTACATATCTTTCTATATGTATACTATTTTCTTATACAGTATATAATGATATTATATACTAATGATAAAACTATTATGTTTAATACTAGATATGCCACCATTTTCAGTATACTTATTTTTACCACACTAGTCAAAATGACTGGTGTACAAGAAAAAATGCTTTTTAAGGCTTTCAGTCTTTATTTACTCTTAAAAAATAACAAAAAATATTGAACAATAATAATTTCAATAGATAAATGGATTTATAGACATTTTTAAATAACAAAACGCTTAATTATTTACAGAAATCAAATGTTACGTGAAGTAGACAATTTGAATTAAAATGGCCCGACCAGTCAAAATGACTGTGTTAAGATTATATAATAGTATTTATAGTACAAATTATAATATCATTATAATATAAGAAAAAATTAATTCTATAGAAGGATAGAATTTATTCTCTATTTGATTGTAAATCGTTGAAATATGAAAAGAATAATTTATATTTTATTGTTAATTAATACAATAAATATTCAAAATAGTATTCTCATCAGCTGCAATACACTTGCGTAAACAGCTAATAAATGTCTGCTCAACTCTTTCTATACTATATCATCTGCATTGATAGATAACTTTCGCATTCAACTTAAGCATGCATCTAATATTCTCTTTCAAGTATCTCGATATATTGTTGGAATTTTTTTTATATCATTTTATTTGTTTCCATTGAAACAAATGTAAAAAAAAAAAAAATTGTTTACTAGTAGAATGTGAAAGATCATATCAATGACGACTAATAATATTTTATCAACAACTTTGAAATCGTGTAACACCGTAATACGCAATTATTCCTCGCGTACGAAATGTAATCGTAAATATAAAATTCTTTCGATTATATCGAATATTTATCGAATTCATCTTAATGTTCGCTGAAAATGAAGTAAAACAAAAAAAATTACAGATTTTTATAATGAAATTGAAAGATGACCTTGAAAATTCCGAGGAAGAAAAAATAGTAGAGAAAGTTTATTATAATCGTATTAAAAGCTTCATTTAAATCATGTTATATTAGACATACAAATTGTCGATTTGAAATGACAATTTATTGTTAATAAAATGAAACAAATTTTTCAAAAATACAGCGCATGACTTAAATGTTACGTAACTTTTTAAATTTCTTTTATTTGTATTCAATCTTATACAATTAAACTTATTTTAGAAAATTTATATGAAAAATATTTAGAAAAACATGCGTAGATAGTAAACATATACAGGGCCATTTCCAAAATATAGAATACGAAAAATACGCCGAATTTCATCACACCATCGCATTCTCATATATATATATTAGAGAACGTTCCTTTGTTTCGAGCCGTACGTACACTCATTCGCTTTTGTTCGAAATCTTTTCAGGTGTACCGCAAAACACACGGTTGTATATTCTAGCACGATGTCATCCGTGGCATTTATATATATATATATATATTTATGTGAATATATGCTTGTATGTAAAAGTAGAACTCGACCTCCTTTACGTTCTCGAGGTTCACACACACACACACTCATATGTTTAGCGAATATCTACGAAAAAAGAATTATATAGTTTTTCTAACTTTAGGTGATCAGTATTATTTTTTTTTAATCATTTATGTATTATTATTCGTTTTCGAAGAGATTATTAAATTATTAATGTAATCGATGTATAGGTCAAGCCACAAAAGTAGTTGAAACGCCAGACGACTAAACGACGAAAATTCGAAAATACTCAACGTTCAAAGAGATAGATAGAGATAGAAATATGTAAAGAGAGAAAAAAAGAGTGAGAGAAACGATCGATCGATTAACTCGTTACCACTTTTAGTTCTATTGCATTGGTCAATAAATAATGTGTCGATATTTGCAGTATTTTATATCTCGATAAACTAACAATAATAATTAAAATAAATAGTATTTTGATGTAACAACATTGTAGTATTTAAATTGATCGAATAATTTCGGAATTTTTTTTCATACAAAGTGGTATCTACTTTATTTGGACATAAGACGAAAATTCGAACAGTACTTACTAATTGAACAATTTAATTATACCGATGTATTCGTTACAAAAGATCAATATTTCGTTCGTTCAATTAGCAGCATTTTTTAAGGTTAGAATAGTTAACGTCTGGTTGATCCCTGATAGACGACCCTGATGGTAGAACAAATCTTGTAAGTAGAATTCTTTTCTGTATAGGGAGCAGGGTCTCGTTCTTTCAGATTGTCTCCGTTGTATATACTATATACATAGATACATGTATATATATATATATATATATATATATATA